>JARWLC010000275.1:10000-26550 GCA_033318265.1 Phyllotis vaccarum | reverse complement strand
TTTCTTTCTTTCTTTCTTTCTCTCTCTCTCTCTCTCTCTCTCTCTCTCTCTCTCTCTCTCTCTCTCTCTCTCTCTCTCTCTCTCTTTCTTTCTTGCTTTCTTTCTTGCTTGCTTTCTTTCTTAAAAAAACTTGTTTACTTGTTTATCTGAATGCCTGAAACTCCTGAGGGCTTTCTTCTTTCTTACTGTTAATTTAATCCACATCTCTCTTCATTTCAAGTATGTTTCTGTGTCTCTGGCTCTAGGTGTGCCTGTGCGCCTGAGGCGGTGGGGAGGGTCACAGTTCAAAATGTTTTAATACCTGAACTTAACCTAAAGTATGGCTACCGACCTCAACAACATGGAAGAAATCATCAGGACGTCAGCCATCTCGCGGCTGGTGACCTCCACAAGATGGCGGCAGGCAACCATGTGACTCCCCCTCCCCCCCCCTTCCGGGTGTTTTTGGTTCTCTGTGTTTCCTGACCTCCAGAGGGGCGGAATTAAAAAACTAATTTTCTGTGCACCATTTTGAGGAGGTTTGCCTAAATGAGACAATACACTCCACATGGGAAAAACAGAAAACAACAAAAACAAAGAAACAAAGACACAAAAAACCCACAATGCAGAACTACACCTCTCTGTCCAGGATGGGAAGGGTGGAAGGGAAATGAAAAGATAAAAATGTGGATTTGCAGTCCTGAAGAACAAATCTTTGAGGGAGGGAGGGAGGAAGGAAGGAAGAAACAAACAAATCACTGGGGGGGAGGGGGTCTGCCAAAAAAATAAAAATAAACAGAGACCCAAAGGACTTAAGGAGCTGGGAAGATGAGGATCAGCCCCATGTACATCAGGCTGACAAAATCCTCTTGCAAACTGTGGTTAAATATGCTTCTCTGCTCATTAGGAAAAGAGAAAGGCTCACTTTGCAGCCAGCTTCTGGGTTTCCCCTCATGTTGCCGTGGTGACTGAGTCCCAACAAACACCAGAGTTTTCTTGGTTCTGTGTCTTGTCATGGACCTCACTGTGTGGACACACTGCTGACTGAGATCCAAAACAGTCTAGCTCAGCTTCCCAAACCAACATTGACCTCAGGTTGCCATTGATTTTATGCACCTTTTGGATTTATTAATCCCAGGTCAGCTAATTAATTTAATTCTACCTATGTTTTTAAAAATTGTTTTCCATAGCAATGGGCTTGGAGAAAGACATAGTAGGGAAAGAAAAAAACAGGGAGAGAGAGAGAGAGCAAGAAAGAAAAAAAGAAAGTAAAATTAATTAGTCTTTGGCGTTATACACACAAGGGGGATAGAGAAAGGATGATCTATCTCTATGATGTGAACAAGTAAGTGCCTGATATCTGAGAGGTCAAGGCCAGCCTAGTTCTAACAAAGCTACTATCAGGACAGCCAACAAAAAAAAAGACAGAGGGAGACTCTTGTCTTGAAAAACCAAAAAAGACATACAAAAAAACTTATCCTATCTAACTAGGAAATTCTAACAAGTGTGTGTATGTGTGTGTGCGCGTGTGCGTGTGCGTGTGCGTGTGCGTGTGCGTGTGCGTGTGTGTGTGTGTGTGTGTGTGTGTGTGTGTGTGTGTGTCTGTGTCTGTGTCTGTGTGTGTTTGAGAGACAGAGAGAGAGAGAGAGAGAGAGAGAGAGAGAGATTTAAAAAGGAAAGTAATTGGGCAGGGGTGATGAATGCTTTTTTAATCCAAGACCCTCAGGAAGCAGAGGTACACAGATCTCTGAGTCTGAGGATAGCCTGGAAACAGTGTGAGAGCTTCAGGCTACCCAGGGTCAACCTGTCTTGAGAATTCAAAGAAAAAGAGGGAAGGAAAAAGACAGTCAGGTTTGAGTAAGGAGGAAGGTTTGGCACACCTCTCTGGAGACCTTGGCTTAAAAACCCTGTCTTAGAAAACCCAAACAAGTCTGAAAGAAAGGACAATTAACCAGGCAACTGTCCTTTGTGTTTGCTTGTCATCAATCCTCGGTCAGGGGAAGCAGAGGCAGGTGGCTGATCTCAGACAGTTCTTTTCAGGACAGACAGGATGACACAGAGAGACCCCAAAAGGGAACAGCAGCAACCAGAGCAAAAATGCAGTAGATGCCCATGAGGATGATTATAATCCCCTTGATCTGATTTATGAGAGAAGGTGGAGGGAGGCCCTGGGCTCCAGGCAGTTGTTCTGATGCTCCACAAGTTTCTGCTGTGAGGCTGTGGGTCCAGATCTTAGTTAGGCCTAGGAAGGCCGGCTAAAAGCTTTTGACTATGGCTCTTTTTTCTATTTTCTTTTCTTTACTTTTACTTTACTTTTGTTTTGTTTTGTTTTGTTTGTTTTGCTTTGCTTTACTTTATTTTATTTTATTTGAGACAATATTTCTCAATGTGGACGGTCTGAGAATTATTTCTGTGCTCCACACCAAATTTGAATTCAAGGGATCCTCCCTGCTGGCTCTGCTTCCCCAGGGCTAGGATGTAAGGCCTGGAAAACAGACCAGGCTGCTGCTTGCTGCTTATTCTTTCTTTCTTTTTTTTCTTTTTTTCTTTTTTCTTTTTCTTTTTTAACTTATTTACTTGTTTATCTGAATGCCTGTAACTCCAGAGGGCTTTCTTCTTTCTTACTGTTAATTTAATCCACATCTCTCTTCATTTCAAGTATGTTTCTGTGTCTCTGCCTCTAGGTGTGCCTGTGCGCCTGAGGCGGTGGGGAGGGTCACAGTTCAAAATGTTTTAATACCTGAACTTAACCTAAAGTATGGCTACCGACCTCAACAACATGGAAGAAATCATCCTGACGTCAGCCATCTCGGCTGGTGACCTCCACAAGATGGCGGCAGGCAACCATGTGACTCCCCCTCCCCCCCCCTTCCGGGTGTTTTTGGTTCTCTGTGTTTCCTGACCTCCAGAGGGGCGGAATTAAAAAACTAATTTTCTGTGCACCATTTTGAGGAGGTTTGCCTAAATGAGACAATACAGTCCACATGGGAAAAACAGAAAACAACAAAAACAAAGAAACAAAGACATAAAAAACCCACAATGCAGAACTACACCTCTCTGTCCAGGGTGGGAAGGGTGGAAGGGAAATGAAAAGATAAAAATGTGGATTTGCAGTCCTGAAGAACAAATCTTTGAGGGAGGGAGGGAGGGAGGAAGGATGGAAGAAACAAGCAAACAAATCACGGGGGGGGGGGGGGCTTAAAAGGGGGGGGGGAGCTGCCAAAAAATAAAATAAAAATAAACAGAGACCCAAAGGACCTATGGAGCTGGGAAGATGAGGATCAGCCCCATGTACAT
Source organism: Phyllotis vaccarum (assembly GCA_033318265.1). Classification (NCBI taxonomy): domain Eukaryota; kingdom Metazoa; phylum Chordata; class Mammalia; order Rodentia; family Cricetidae; genus Phyllotis; species Phyllotis vaccarum. Next base: position 23,274 of record JARWLC010000275.1, on the reverse strand, counting down.
CAGGCTGACAAAATCCTCTTGCAAACTGTGGTTAAATAAGCTTCTCTGCTCATTAGGAAAAGGGAAAGGCTCACTTTGCAGCCAGCTTCTGGGTTTCCCCTCATGTTGCCGTGACTGAGTCCCAACTAACACCAGAGTTTTCTTGGTTCTGTGCCTTGTCGTGGACCTCACTGTGTGGACACACTGCTGACTGAGATCCAAAACAGTCTAGCTCAGCTTCCCAAACCAACATTGACCTCAGGTAGCCATTGATTTTATGCACCTTTTGGATTTATTAATCCCAGGTTAGCTAATTAATTTAATTCTACCTATTTTTTTTTAAATTGTTTTCCATAGCAATGGGTTTGGAGAAAGACATAGTAGGGAAAGGAAAAAAAAACAGAAAGAAAGGGAGACAGAGAGCAAGAAAGAAAAAAAAGAAAGTAAAATTAATTAGTCTTTGGCGTTATACACACAAGGGGGATAGAGAAAGGATGATCTCTATGATGTAAACAAGTAAGTGCCTCATATCTGAGAGGTCAAGGGGTGTGTGTGTGTGTGTGTGTGTTTGAGAGACAGAGAAACAGAGAGAGATTTAAAAAGGAAAATTAATCGGGCAGAGGTGATGAATGCCTTTAATCCAAGATCATCAGGAAGCAGAGGCAAACAGATTTCTGTGTCTGAAGATAGTAAAAACAAAACCAAAAAAAACCCCACAGTGCATGACTACATCTCTCAGTCTAGGATGGGAAGGGTAGAATGGAAATGAAAAGATAAAAATGTGGATTTGCAGTCCTGAAGAACAAGTCTTTCAGGGAGGAAGGAAAGATGAAAGGAACAAACAAAGAAATGGGGGGGGGAACGCCAAAAAATAAAAATAAAAATAAAGAGAGAGAGAGAGAGAGAGAGAGAGAGAGAGAGAGAGAGAGAGAGAGAGAGAGAGATTTAAAAAGGAAAATTAATTGGGCAGGGCTGATGAATGCTTTTAATCCAAGACCCTCAGGAAGCAGAGGGAAACAGATCTCTGAGTCTGAGGATAGCCTGGAAACAGTGTGAGAGCTTCAGGCTACCCAGGGTCAACCTGCCTTGAGAATTCAAAGAAAAAGAGGGAAGGAAAAAGACAGTCAGGTTTGAGTAAGGAGGAAGGTTTGGCACACCTCTCTGGAGACCTTGGCTTGAAAACCCTGTCTTGGAAAACCCAAACAAGTCTGAAAGAAAGAAAGGACACTTAACCAGGCAGCTGTCCTTTGTGTATGCTTGTCATCAATCCTCGGTCAGGGGAAGCAGAGGCAGGTGGCTGATCTCAGACAGTTCTTTTCAGGACAGACAGGATGACACAGAGAGACCCCAAAAGAAACAGCAGCAACCAGAGCAAAAATGCAGTAGATGCCTATGAGGATGATTAAAATCCCTTGATCTGATTTATGAGAGAAGGTGGAGGGAGGCCCTGGCTCCAGGCAGTTGCTCTGATGCTCCACAAGTTTCTGCTGGCTGTGAGGCTGTGGGTCCTGACCTTAGTTAGGCCTAGGAAGGCCGGCTAAAAGCTTTTGACTATGGCTCTTTTTTCTATTTTCTTCTCTTTTCTTTTCCTTTACTTTGTTTTGTTTCGTTTTGTTTTCCTCCCCCTCCCCCCCCCCAGATGCTTTATGTGCTCAGTGTTTCCTGGCCTCCACAGGACCGGAATTAAAGAACAAATTTTCTGTGCCCAACTTTGAGAAAGCCTGCCTGCCTAAATGAGGCAATACAATCCACAAGAAAAGAAAAGGAGCACTGAACTACCTCTCTCTCTGTCTCTGTCTCTCTCTGGTGGGGGAAGGGGATTTGGGAGTGGGGTGTGGATTTGCTACCTAGGGCTACAAAAGTGAGTTCTAAGACAGACAGACAGACAGACAGACAGACAGACAGACAGACAGACAGGGCTTTACAGAGAAACCCAGAAAAAGGAAGAAGAAAAAAGATAAGTGGACTTGGCATTAGGACCAGAAACTGTTCTTTCTGGATGCTGTGGCAACCAACCCAGTTTAAGCCCTCCACCTCTCTCCTATTCAACAATGGGCCAGGCAGGCCTCAGTTGAAGAATCTCCAGGACATGGCCGCTTTTCTAGCTTTCTGGGTCTGAACCTTGGGAAGACCAAAAGAACAGAAAGAAAGAAAGAAAGAAAGAAAGAAAGAAAGAAAGAAAGAAAGAAAGAAAGAAAGAAAGAAAGAAAGAAAGAAGAGAGGGAGGGAGGGAGGGAGGGAGGGAGGGAGGAGGGAGGGAGGAAGGAAGAAAAAAAGAGTTATACCAGTCTCTGCCTTCTGAGTGATGGGCATAAAGGTGTGCATGTCCATGCCTGGGTTCCAATTTTACTGTACATTAATTTAATTTCAAGTCTTATTCACCCCCCCCCCAGTGAGTGTCTGTCTGTGTGTGTGTGTGTGTGTGTGTGAGAGAGAGAGAGAGAGAGAGAGAGAGAGACAGAGAGTCAGAGAGACAGAGAGAGAGACAGAGAGAGAGAGAGAGAGAGAGAGAGTGTGTAGGGGTATCTGTGAAGTTATGATCCAGATACTTCCTAGGGCACAGATCAAAATTTTTCTGGATCAGTGTGGCTGACATCTTGTCTAATTAAGATGGAAGCAACCATGTGGAACTGTGAGGCCCACAAGAGCTTCACCACACAGGGATGTGAGACCCCAGATACAGCAAGCAGTTGCTTTGACAGGGCCTTAGTAAATCTAGCCAGAACGTAAGAGACACCCAAAGCAGACACCACTCAGGGAGGGGTCAGCACCTAGAGGAAGTATCCGACATGCCAACCATTCTTCTCATTGAGAGATAGTCCTTGAGCCCAGCCCACACCCTATTTCCCTTGATGTCCCTAAGGTACTGTTAGACCAAGGTCAGCCCAGTCAGGGTTTCTGAACTCTGAAAGTATGGAACAAGTGCCTGAAGGTCTCTCATTCTCCCACACTTGTAGAAATCCCTACCAAACAACGATACTAATTCCTGTCGGGTTAGCTGGAATTCACAAGTCAGTCGGTTCACTCTCTGGCCTATCTGCTATCCGTTTCTGGGAAAACAAGATCTTCAGAGCAATGCCCAAACCCGAGTCTGGAGCTTTCCACACAGTCGACCCAATCCATGATTCTCGGGATGATGTTTTTTTTTTTTTTTTTTAAAAAAAAAATACAGTCGGAAGTCTTCCTTCCAGAGGACATATGGACTTTTGAAAGGATTAGTTTTGGTTTTGTGTAACTAGGAGGCTCCGCCTCAGACATAACTCTGAGACAAAACACTGAGATGTTTCCTCCTGTGTTTCTGTCTTTTGTGGGACTTATGTCCCCACATAAATCACACATCACAGGCCCAAGCTCAATGCCTGGGGTACCCGCTGGAGTGTGGGGCCAGAAGCCAGACCCCCCCCCCTCTCTCATGTGTGTGAGCGTGTGTGTGGTGTGCGTGCGTGTGTGTGTGTGCGCGCGCGCGCGAGTGCGTGTTCGTTGTTTTTTCTTTTCTATTTTTTTTTTTTTTTTTTTGAGACTGGGTTTCTCGGCAAAAAAGAGCACTAGCCCTTTTGAACTTGAACTCAAAGGGATCTGCCTACCCCCACCTCAATCAGGCTGGGGATTAAAGGCGCGGGCCACTAGTGCCCAGCTTTACCTATTTTTAATTCACAAGATGGGACCAAAAGCCGAGAGAAGAAAAGGAAACAAACAAGGAATGGAAAACAAAACTAAACCAAACCAAAAAAATCTGCAATCCTAATGTGACTTATTTTTCCTTCTGTGTAACCCAAACTGGGTTATGAAGCCAACGACCTCTGAGTTGGCCGCCTATATACAAACAAAAGAAAACAATCAGGGCCTGGCCTGCCTGCCTGCCTGCCTGCCTGCCTGCCCGCCCTTTCTTTTCATATGTAAATACCTCCTGGCCCAGCACATTCCTTTACATGCTTAAACTACCTAGGGAACCCAAACCTAAAACCGAACCGGAAAGACCACCTCACCTTTGTCATCAGTTCCACCCCCCCCCCCTTTACCTTTTCTAAACCCACCCATTTTTGTTCCTGGAAAACTGGACTCTAACCAGAGTCCACAAGATCTCCAGGATCCCACAAGAAACATGGTTGAAGCAAAGACTCCCTCCCATCTGTCCTTTCAGCCTTCTTTCCTTTGAAATTAAAGGCCAACAGACAACTGGGAATGCTTTATTATTCCTTTATTTAATTTACTTACTTATCCATTTCTCTCTCTCTCTTTTTTTTTCCTTCATTTTATTGAGCATACACAGTGAAAAAGGGCAAATGTGTTGGGGAGGGGGTTGCAAGTTAGAGTACTGCTGCCTGTGGGTCAATGTGGGTGGGTCAATGATAGAGGAGGAGACACTGGAGCGATGATGAAGTTTCTTAGATAGATGCACTCTGTGACTTGAGAAGGTGGAAAACAGCCAGGTCTCTGCAGAACAAATAGAAACATCAATCGACCTCACTCTATAAGTGCCACAAACCCCACTCCACTCCCACCAACTCTGTTGTGTGTGTGTGTGTGTGTGTGTGTGTGTGTGTGTGTGTGTGTGTGTTCCCTGCTCCCTCCCATGTTTCCTCAGCAAGCAGCATCCATCAGTAGCACTGGGTGTGGTGAAGACTCACCTTTTAACACCAGGAGTGAGCCAGAGTGTTGAAATACAGCCAGTTCTTCTCAGCAGGTTATGATTCAAGGCCGGGCAGCGCTAATAAACAAACAAACAAAACAACCCATCAGACACAGGCCCGAATTCAAACCAACTCTAGCTCCATGGAGGAAGGAAGGAACGAAGGAATAATAAATAATAAAAAATAAAAAAATAGATAGATAGATAGATAGATAGATAGATAAATGAATGAAGGAATGAAGGAATGAAGGAATAAATAACTAAAGTAAGTAAGTGAATGAAGGAATGAAGGAATGAAGGAATAAATAAATAACTAAAGTAAGTAAGTGAATGAATGAATGAATGAATGAATAAAGAAAGTAAGTGAATGAGTGAATAAAGTGAATGAATGAATGAATGAACGAGTGAATGAGTGAATGAGTGAATGAATGAATGAATAAATAAATAAATGAATAGATAGATAAGAAAATAAATAGAGTGAATGAATGAATGAATAAATTCAGTGAATGAGTGAATGAATGAATGAATGAATAAATAAATAAATGAATGAATGAATGAATAGATAGATAAGTAAGTAAATCAATAAAGTGAATGAATGAATGAATGAATGGATAGATAAATAAGTAAGTAAATAGAGTGAATGAATGAAGGAATGAATGAATGAGTGAGTGAATGAGTGAATGAATGAATGAGTGAATAAAATGAATGAATGAATGAATGAATGGATAGATAGATATATAAGTAAGTAAATAGAGTTAGTGAATGAATGAATGAATAAATAAATAAAGAGAATGAATGAATGAGTGAATGAATAAATAAAGAGAATGAATGAATGAATGAGTGAATGAGTGAATGAGTGAATAAAGTGAATGAATGAATGAATGAATAGATAGATAAGTAAGTAAATAGAGTGAATGAATCAATGAATGAATGAGTGAGTGAGTGAGTGAGTGAATAAAGTGAATGAATGAATGAATGAATGGATAGATAGATAAGTAAGAAAATAAATAGAGTGAATGAATGAATGAATAAATTAAGTAAGTGAATGAATGAATGAGTGAATGAGTGAATGAGTGAGTGAGTGAATGAGTGAATAAAGTGAATGAATGAGTGAATGAGTGAATAAAGTGAATGAATGAATGAATGGATAGATAGATAAGTAAATAGAGTGAATGAATGAATGAATAAATTCAGTGAATGAATGAATGGATAGATAAGTAAGTAAATAAATAGAGTGAATGAATCAATGAATGAGTGAGTGAATGAATGAATGAATAAATGAATGAATAGATAAGAAAATAAATAGAGTGAATGAATGAATGAATAAATTCAGTGAATGAGTGAATGAATGAATGAATGAATGAATGAATGACTGAATGAATGAATAGATAGATAAGTAAGTAAATAAATAAAGTGAATGAATGAATGAGTGAATGAATGAATGAATAGATAGATAAGTAAATAAATAGAGCGAATGAATCAATGAATGAGTGAGTGAATGAATGAATGAATAAATAAATAAATGAATAGATGAGTAAATAGAGTGAGTGAATGAATGAATAAATTCAGTGAATGAATGAATGAGTGAGTGAGTGAGTGAGTGAATGAGTGAATGAATGAATAGATAGATAAGTAAGTAAATAAATAGAGTGAGTGAATGAATGAGTGAATGAATGAATAAAGTGAATGAATGAATGAACGAGTGAATGAGTAAATAAATGAATGAATGACTGAATGAATGAATAGATAGATAAGTAAATCAATAAAGTGAATGAATGAATGAACGAGTGAATGAGTGAATGAGTGAATGAATGAATGAATAGATAGATAAGTAAGTAAATAAATAGAGTGAATGAATGAATGAATAAATAAAGTAAGTGAATGAATGAATGAATGAATGAATAAATCAATGAATAAATAAATAAATAAATGAATGAACGAGTGAATGAGTGAATGAGTGAATGAATGGATAGATAGATAAGTAAGTAAATAGAGTGAATGAATGAATGAATAAATAAATAAAGTGAATGAATGAATAAATGAATGAATGAATGAATGAATAGATAGATAAATAAATGAATGAATGAATGAATGAATAGATAGATAAGTAAGTAAATCAATAAAGTGAATGAATGAATGAATGAACGAGTGAATGAGTGAATGAGTGAATAAATGAATGAATGAATGAATGAATACATAGATAAGTAAGTAAATCAATAAAGTGAATGAATGAATGAATGAACGAGTGAATGAGTGAATGAGTGAATGAATGAATAAATGAATGAATGAATAGATAGATAAGTAAGTAAATCAATAAAGTGAATGAATGAATGAATAAATAAATAAATAAATAAATGTGTCCCCTCCCCTCCCGTGCCCTCCCCTCCCCTCCCCCGGAATGAATGAATGAATAAATAAAGAGAATGAATGAATGAATGAATAAAGTGAATGAATGAATGAATGGATAGATAGATAAATAAGTAAGTAAATAGAGTGAATGAATGAATGAATGAATGAGTGAATAAAGTGAATGAATGAATAGATAGATAAGTAAGTAAATAAATAGTGAATGAATCAATGAATGAGTGAGTGAATGAATGAATGAATGAATAAATAAATGAATAGATAGATAAGAAAATAGAGTGAATGAATGAATGAATAAATTCAGTGAATGAGTGAATGAATGAATGAATAGATAGATAAGTAAGTAAATCAATAAAGTGAATGAATGAATGAACGAGTGAATGAGTGAATGAGTGAATGAGTGAATAAATGAATGAATAGATAGATAAGTAAGTAAATCAATAAAGTGAATGAATGAATGAATGAATGAATGAATGAATATATAGATAAGTAAGTAAATCAATAAAGTGAATGAATGAATGAATGAATGGATAGATAGATAAGTAAGTAAGTAAATAGAGTGAATGAATCAATGAATGAATGAGTGAGTGAATGAATGAATGAATGAATGAATGAATGAATGAATAAATGAATGAATTAATGAAAATAAATAAATAAATAAATGAATGAATGAATGAATAGATAGATAAGTAAATAGAGTGAATGAATGAATAAATGAATGAATGAATAAATGAATGAATTAATGAAAATAAATAAATAAATGAATGAATGAATGAATAGATAGATAAGTAAATAGAGTGAATGAATGAATGAATAAATGAATGAATGAATGAATCAATGAATGAGTGAGTGAGTGAATGAATGAAAATAAATAAATAAATAAATGAATGAAAGAATGAATGAATGAATAAATAAAGTAAGTGAATGAATGAATGAATGAATGAATGAATGAATGAATAAATAAATAAATAAATGTGTCCCCTCCCCTCCAGTGCCCTCCCCTCCCCCCCCGGAATGAATGAATGAATAAATAAAGAGAATGAATGAATGAATGAATGAATAAATGAATGAATGAATGAATGGATAGATAGATAAGTAAGAAAATAAATAGAGTGAATGAATGAATGAATAAATAAATAAAGTGAATGAATGAATGAATGAATAAATAAATAAATAAATAAATAAATAAATAAATGAATGAATGGATAGATAGATAGATAAATGAATGAATGAATGAATAAATAAATAAATAAATAAATAAATAAATAAATAAATAATAAAGTGTCCCCCCTAGCCCTCCCTCCCCTCCCCTCCCCTCCCATTCCCCGGACATCTGGTCGACCTCGTTTAAAAGCCAGCGCCATCTGGTCGACCCGCGGAGACACCCGTCAGCGGCTAAGTCCCGCCGGGACATCTGGTCGACCCTCGAGCGGGCGCGGGCCCCAATACACGTCCAGCGTCACGCGCAGGTAGAAGCGACCGACCGACCGCCGGTCCCCAAAAGGCCGGCAACACCCGAGAGAGAGGTCAGCAAGATCCGCCAGGCCCGGATTCCCCGAAGCCCCGAGGAGGGGCAGAGGTCACCGTTCGTTCCCCGACCGTGGGAACGCTGCCGGGGAGGAGGAAGCGAGGCGACTCCAACCACGGCGCAGCACGAGCAACACACGCACGCGACACGCACGGCGTGACCGCGTCCCGGGAGCGGCAGAGACGGGGCCCGCACGGGAGGGGCCGCACGCGGCGGGCAGGCACGGTGCACACGGAGGGGGACGATGTGCGGTTTCCCGGGAGACTGCCAAAGAGCCACCCTTCCGTTCTCGAATCCCGCGGCGGCCCGCCGGGAGGAGGGGCGGAGGAAAGATGGGGGGGGAAGAGCGCCGCGCCGCGCGGGGGCCCCCTTCGCCCCACCACCACCACGAGACAGAACCCCTAAGCACCAGGCACGCCGGCACGACGGCGACGGCGCCGCTCGGAGCCGCGTGTTTCCTCCCCGGACTCGGGAGCGGGGAGGCGCGGGCCGCGATAGGCGAGAGAGAGAGAGAGCTCAGAGGCACGGGTTCCCCCCCACAGAGGACGAGCCTCAGTGGGAGTCACCCAGCCAAAAGCTGCGCGCAGACGGGCGGTCGGGGCGGGGAAGTCGGACGGTCAGGGGCTCCACACGGGAGAGGGAGACCCCCGACGTGATCACAGCACGCCCGCCCCTTCCTCGGATCGCTAGAGAAGGCTTTCTTTCTCACTGAGGGCGGGACGGACCCGACCCCGACGAGGCCCCAGCCGTGGCGGCCCGACAGTGGCTGGCGTGCGTCACATCACGGGCACGATCAAGAGAACACGCGGAGAGCCGGAGGGGGGGGTCTGCGGTTTCGGCATGCCGTTCTTTCCAGGGCACATCTTGAGCACTCGCGGACAGGGGGGACCCGGAGCCAAAACGGGATCCCCCCCGGGACCAGGCCTCTTTTCCTCCCGCCGGGTGGCAGGGATCATTCATTAAGCCATTGGCAAGAAGGCCGGCCGCGACCGCTCAGCACCACCCAACGCACAGAGGCCTACGGGAGAAGGCAGTACGTGGTGTGCGCTCGCCCTAGAGGACTTCCCCGAGGCGGCGGAGAATCCTCAAGCAAAACTGCAAGACACCAAGGATGCGAAAAGGACTTTTTTTTTTTTTAATCCGCTCTCGACCCCCTTTTAGAAGATTTCTATTATCATCTCTCCTCTCCGAAAACCCCACGGCACTCCCGAGAAACGGAGGGAACACAAACACCACCACCACCACTGCGGAGCCAGACCCGAGCGTCAGGAGACACGCCGGAGAACGGGAAACGACACGACCGCTCAGAAGCGGGCACCTCTCGAGGGTCAGCCTGGAGCGCTCCAGGAGCACCGCGAAGGTCGCCTGGCGAGGCGAAGCGCACAACACACCGCTCGGGAAGGGCGTGCGGCACAGCGGACCAGCCAAACCCTTCCACCGGCTCGGGAAGGAAGGCCGAACGGCAGGGTGGACCTCGCGAGGGCCACGGGAGGCACCTCGACGCGTATACCACCGAACCCCAACGAACAGCGCAAAGTGCGAGGGGCAGAAAGGGCTCGGACCGGATGACCGCACCCCTGCCTTCCACACACCGCCAAAAGGCGGGGAGGAGAGGCGAGGGGCCCGCTGGCAGAACGAGAAGAGCGGCCGCCATTCGCCATGAATGTCCGTCCCTCGCCTGGCGCGGCTTAGGCTCCGGCCCGAAGGGAGCGCAACAGCACCACATCGATCCACTGACGGCGTAGAGACCCGCGGCGGGATCAAGCGGGTCTCTTCCAAAAGGAGGAGCGAGCCGGGAGACAAACCAGCAACGAACGAGCAAGATCGGAACGAGCGAGCGAACGAACGAACGAGCGGAGGAAGCCTCTCGGGAGCTTTCCCCTTCCTACACATCGGAGCTTGTCAACACACCCAAAAAAAAAAAAAAAAAAAAAAAGGACCGGGGTGGGGGCGGCCGGTCTTGCACTGGCCTAAGGGAGACTCGGGAGCTCCCCAAGGCTGACCGCGCTTAAAGAAAGCACAAAAATAAAAAAGAACGAGCAACATAAAGCGTGGGGGGTAAAGAAGCCCAAGCACAGCTCGTGTAAAACGGGAAGGCAAAATTACCCCACCACCTGCCGCAAAGAAAGAAAGAAAAACCCGAGGAAGAAAGGCTTGCACTCGGGAGGCACGCGAGGCAGGTAGCGAAGACCGGGTGGAACCGACCGACGTTAAGCCCACGGAGACTCGGGAGCTCCAAGAGCTAACGGAGCAAAAAAGGAAAATAAGCCTATGCTTGCCGGCGTGGCCAGGGAGCAGCGACGAGAGACCGGTCCAAAAACGAGGGGGCCCTTCCCAAGAAGCCCACAGCTCCCACCAATCCCACCGGCAAAGGCACGAGCGACAAACGGAAAACGAGGACGCATGACACGCAACAGCCAAGCACAAGCACGCAAGGAAGCAGAGCTGGCCGTGAAAAAGCCCCCACCGGTGCACGCAGGCAAAGCGACAAGAGCGTGGGAAAAGCCTGCAATGCGCCAAGGCCCAGGTGCTGCGAGGCGCGGAGAACAAAGGCTGGCTGGATCGGACGGGAACCTCAAGGGCCACTATTACAGTCCTTTAATGTCACCCTCTTAAAGGACAGCGTGTCAGCATATATCTGCAGGTACAATAAGGACAGATCCAAACTAATGGAATAAGAGCAACAGGACCGGGGGATAATTCACAGGACACAGGGAACTCCTGGAAGTCAGTCCCAGCAAAATGTCACAAAAATGTCCCCATGAGCAAGAGAACCGAAGCACAAAGGAACAACTGGTCGACCTCATTACCGTGAGAGAACCAAGACACCGAGATGGACATGCCAGAAAGCCGAGCACCGAGCACCGTCTCAGGCGATGCTCCCAAGAGCAGCCCCTCCTTCCCAAGAAAGGGTACCTGTAGGGGGAAAGAAGAAAAAAAAAAAAAAAAATTTCCGAGACCACCAAGGGTCCGGGGCAGGGCCGGCGTGGTGGTGGCCGGGACCGTCGCCTCCACTCTGGGGGACCTCGGGAAGCCTAAGCCCGCCGCCAAGGACCGAGGGCTCTCGGGGACTGGGCAGACTTGGGGCAGGGAGGAAAAAAAAAAAAAAAAAAGTTCCGAGACCACCAAGGGTCCGGGGCAGGGCCGGCGTGGTGGTGGCCGGGACCGTCGCCTCCTCTCTGGGGGACCTCGGGAAGCCTAAGCCCGCCGCCAGGGACCGAGGGCGCGCTTGCGAGCAGGGCATGGCAGGAGACAGCGAGGGACCGGGTCGGAGCAGGCAGGCTGGTAAGCCGAGACTATCGCCTCCCTTCGTCCTCGGGACGCCGAGGCCTGCCGACGGGGGCCGTAGGCTCTTGCTCGAGTGGAGCCGACACCTAACGGTGGTGGTACTTAAGCCTTCTGGTCGACCCGCTCAAGTCCCCAAACACCCTGTCCGCTCGGCTGATCCTAAGCACACAGCACCACTTAGTCTCCCGGTGCAAGCTCCTTCACAGAGACCATTTCCAAACACACAGCCCCACCTCCGGGACAAACCCGCCTGCTTGCCGGGACTCTAGTCACTCTGTCCGGCTAGCGTCAGACAATGTGCCGCCGTTCTTGTCAGCGACCGGGGACCAGGAGTGGCGAGGAAAATTGTCACCACTAGATGGCGCCCGATCCAAGGAACCAACACAGATGGCTCGCGTACGAGTCCCCCTGCACTCACTCTGGCTCTCTCTCCGAGTCAAGCGAGGGGCCTCCCGGGACAGACACACAGGCAGGCACGCAGGCACGCAGGATTTTCCACACACCTCTCCCGAGGGCCACAAACGATGGCGGAACACAGTGAAAGCGGACTGGATTCGGGCCGAGCCCCGCAGCCTCTGAAAACGAAAGTATGACATCAGGGAAGCGCCGCCGCCGCCGCCGCCGCCGCCGCCGAGCCGCCGCACCACCCCACCCACCCCCCAGTTCTCAGACGAAATACCGAGTGGGAGCCAATTGACAACAGCAGTGAAATAGTGAGATTTCCCACTGGTATTTTATGTCCAGGAACAGTACGTTGCCGTAGTGATTTATCTGAAACTTGAGATCGGGGGAGGGGGAGTACTATACAGGGTCTCTTTGCAACCACCCACAATGGCTCCTCCTTGCTAAGGCACCCACCCGGGACACACACAGGCAGGCAAGCAGGCACGCAGGATTTTCCACACCTCTCCCAAGGGCCACAGACGCTGGCTGGCGGAACACAGTTTTCCTCTGAAAACGAAAGTATGACATCAGGGAAGTGCCGCCGCCACCCGCCGCCGCCAACAAACAGGGCAATCACTCTCTTAAGAGGGAGGCTCTGATCAAAGAGCAATTTGTCTAGAGTGCAGACCAAGAGACAGACCCCTTTTTTAAAATTTTTCTGGAAATGACTGAATAGGTTTGAATCGGCATAGGAAGCTTTCCCCACCCCATACAAGAAGGTAACCCTGGGCAGAAAGGCAAGAGATATGTATGCAGATCTAACTAATCCTGGAGCTGTGGCCTCACCCTGTACAAAAGGTAAAGTTAAATAAATAGGCATAGAGTGAAAAATGGCAATCTTATCAAAAGCAATACAGTTCCCATGAAGACTCAAACACAATTCCTTACAGACAATGAGAAAATAATATTCAACTTCATTTGGGGAGAAAAAAATGAAAACAAAAAGGAGAACTAAAATCAGCCTTGTGAGATAAAGGAACTTCCTCCAGAGTTATATCACCATCCCTGATGTCAAGCTCTACTATAAAACCAGATCAATAA
>JARWLC010000275.1:0-5000 GCA_033318265.1 Phyllotis vaccarum | reverse complement strand
TCCCTTGATCTGATTTATGAGAGAAGGTGGAGGGAGGCCCTGGGCTCCAGGCAGTTCTGATGCTCCACAAGTTTCTGCTGGCTGTGAGGCTGTGGGTCCAGACCTTAGTTAGGCCTAGGAAGGCCGGCTAAAAGCTTTTGACTATGGCTCTTTTTTCTATTTTCTTTTCTTTTACTTTACTTTGTTTTGTTTTGTTTTGCTTTGCTTTGCTTTGCTTTGCTTTACTTTACTTTATTTTATTTTATTTGAGACAATATTTCTCAATGTGGACGGTCTGAAAATTATATCTGTGCTCCACACCAAATTTGAATTCAAGGGATCCTGCCTGCTGGTTCTGCTTCCCCAGGGCTAGGATTTAAGGCCTGCGCCAACAGACCAGGCTGCTGCTTGCTGCTTTCTTTCTTTCTTTCTTTCTTTCTTTCTTTCTTTCTTTCTTTCTTTCTTTCTTCTTCTTGCTTGCTTGCTTGCTTGCTTGCTTGCTTGCTTGCTTGCTTGCTTTCTTTCTTTCTTAAAAAAACTCGTTTACTTGTTTATCTGAATGCCTGTAACTCCAGAGGGCTTTCTTCTTTCTTACTGTTAATTTAATCCACATCTCTCTTCATTTCAAGTATGTTCCTGTGTCTCTGCCTCTAGGTGTGCCTGTGTGTCTGAGGGGCTGGGGAGGGTCACAGTTCAAAATGTTTTAATACCCGAACTTAACCTAAACTATGGTTACGGACCTCAACAACATGGAGGGTATCCTCAGTACGTCAGCCATCCTCCGCTGCTGGTGACCTCCACAAGATGGCGGCAGGCAACCATGTAACCTCCCCCCAGACCCCGCCCCACCCCTGGTGTTTTCGGTGCTGTGTATTTCCTGGCCTCCAGAGGGGCGATATTAAAAAACTAATTTTCTGTGCACAATTTTGAGGAGCCTTGCTGAATGAGACAATACATTCCGCAGGAAAAGAAAAAAAGGAACATAGAACTACATCTCTCTCTCTCTCTCTCTCTCTCTCTCTCTCTCTCTCTCTCTCTCTCTTTCTGGGATTGGGGCAGGAAACGCGGGTTGTGGATTTGCAGTCTAGGAAAATTAAAAAAAAAAAAAAAAAAAGGCCAGAAGGTGACTTTCCCAGTAGTTTGTTAGAGGCAGTCTAAAAAACAAAAATCAACAAAAACAACAACAACAAATAAACAAAAAACCCACAATGTAGAACAAGCACCTCATATCTGAGAGGTCAAGGCCAGCCTAGTTCTACAAAGCTACTATCAGGACAGCCAAGAAAAGACAGAGGGAAACTCTTGTCTTGAAAAACCAAAAAAGACACACAAAAACTTATCCTATCTAACTAGGAAATTCTAACAAGTGTGTGTGTGTGTGTGTGTGTGTGTCTGTGTCTGTGTGTGTCTGTGTGTGTTTGAGAGACAGAGAGACAGAGAGATTTAAAAAGGAAAATTAATTGGGCAGGGCTGATGAATGCTTTTAATCCAAGACCCTCGGGAAGCAGAGGGAAACAGATCTCTGAGTCTGAGGATAGCCTGGAAACAGTGTGAGAGCTTCAGGCTACAGAGGGTCAACCTCTCTTGAGAATTCAAGGAAAAAGAGGGAAGGAAAAAGACAGTCAGTTTTGAGTAAGGAGGAAGGTTTGGCACACCTCTCTGGAGACCTTGGCTTGAAAACCCTGTCTTGGAAAACCCAAACAAGTCTGAAAGAAAGGACAATTAACCAGGCAGCTGTCCTCTGTGTGTGCTTGTAATCCTAGGTCAGGGGAAGCAGAGGCAGGTGGCTGATCTCAGACAGTTCCTTTCAGGACAGACAGGATGACACAGAGAGACCCCAAAAGAAACAGCAGCAACCAGAGCAAAAATGCAGTAGATGCCCATGAAGGATGATGAAAATCCCCTTGATCTGATTTATGAGAGAAGGTGGAGGGAGGCCCTGGGCTCCAGGCGGCTGTTCTGATGCTCCACAAGTTTCTGCTGTGAGGCTGTGGGTCCTGACCTTAGTTAGGCCTAGGAAGGCCGGCTAAAAGCTTTTGACTATGGCTCTTTTTTCTATTTTCTTTTCTTTACTTTTACTTTACTTTGTTTTGTTTTGTTTTGTTTTGTTTTGTTTTGCTTTGCTTTACTTTATTTTATTTTATTTGAGACAATATTTCTCAATGTGGACGGTCTGAGAATTATTTCTGTGCTCCACACCAAATTTGAATTCAAGGGATCCTCCCTGCTGGCTCTGCTTCCCCAGGGCTAGGATGTAAGGCCTGAGAAAACAGACCAGGCTGCTGCTTGCTGCTTATTCTTTCTTTCTTTTTTTTCTTTTTTTCTTTTTTCTTTTTCTTTTTTAACTTATTTACTTGTTTATCTGAATGCCTGTAACTCCAGAGGGCTTTCTTCTTTCTTACTGTTAATTTAATCCACATCTCTCTTCATTTCAAGTATGTTTCTGTGTCTCTGGCTCTAGGTGTGCCTGTGCGTCTGAGGCGGTGGGGAGGGTCACAGTTCAAAATGTTTTAATACCCGAACTTAACCTAAACTATGGTTACGGACCTCAACAACATGGAGGGTATCGTCAGTAGGTCCAGCCATCCTCCGCTGCTGGTGACCTCCACAAGATGGCGGCAGGCAACCATGTAACCTCCCCCAGACCCCGCCCCACCCCTGGTGTTTTCGGTGCTGTGTATTTCCTGGCCTCCAGAGGGGCGATATTAAAAAACTAATTTTCTGTGCACAATTTTGAGGATCCTTGCTGAATGAGACAATACACTCCACAGGAAAAGAAAAAGGAAAAGGAACATAGAACTACATCTCTCTCTCTCTCTCTCTCTCTCTCTCTCTCTCTCTCTCTCTCTCTCTTTCTGGGATTGGGGCAGGAAACGCGGGTTGTGGATTTGCAGTCTAGGAAAATTAAAAAAAAAAAAAAAAAAGGCCAGAAGGTGACTTTCCCAGTAGTTTGTTAGAGGCAGTCTAAAAAACAAAAATCAACAAAAACAACAACAACAAATAAACAAAAAACCCACAATGTAGAACAAGCACCTCATATCTGAGAGGTCAAGGCCAGCCTAGTTCTACAAAGCTACTATCAGGACAGCCAAGAAAAGACAGAGGGAAACTCTTGTCTTGAAAAACCAAAAAAGACACACAAAAACTTATCCTATCTAACTAGGAAATTCTAACAAGTGTGTGTGTGTGTGTGTGTGTGTCTGTGTCTGTGTGTGTCTGTGTGTGTTTGAGAGACAGAGAGACAGAGAGATTTAAAAAGGAAAATTAATTGGGCAGGGCTGATGAATGCTTTTAATCCAAGACCCTCGGGAAGCAGAGGGAAACAGATCTCTGAGTCTGAGGATAGCCTGGAAACAGTGTGAGAGCTTCAGGCTACAGAGGGTCAACCTCTCTTGAGAATTCAAGGAAAAAGAGGGAAGGAAAAAGACAGTCAGTTTTGAGTAAGGAGGAAGGTTTGGCACACCTCTCTGGAGACCTTGGCTTGAAAACCCTGTCTTGGAAAACCCAAACAAGTCTGAAAGAAAGGACAATTAACCAGGCAGCTGTCCTCTGTGTGTGCTTGTAATCCTAGGTCAGGGGAAGCAGAGGCAGGTGGCTGATCTCAGACAGTTCCTTTCAGGACAGACAGGATGACACAGAGAGACCCCAAAAGAAACAGCAGCAACCAGAGCAAAAATGCAGTAGATGCCCATGAGGATGATGAAAATCCCCTTGATCTGATTTATGAGAGAAGGTGGAGGGAGGCCCTGGGCTCCAGGCGGCTGTTCTGATGCTCCACAAGTTTCTGCTGTGAGGCTGTGGGTCCTGACCTTAGTTAGGCCTAGGAAGGCCGGCTAAAAGCTTTTGACTATGGCTCTTTTTTCTATTTTCTTTTCTTTACTTTTACTTTACTTTGTTTTGTTTTGTTTTGTTTTGTTTTGT
Source organism: Phyllotis vaccarum (assembly GCA_033318265.1). Lineage (NCBI taxonomy): Eukaryota > Metazoa > Chordata > Mammalia > Rodentia > Cricetidae > Phyllotis > Phyllotis vaccarum. Next base: position 1,100 of record JARWLC010000275.1, on the reverse strand, counting down.
TTTGCTTTGCTTTACTTTATTTTATTTTATTTGAGACAATATTTCTCAATGTGGACGGTCTGAGAATTATTTCTGTGCTCCACACCAAATTTGAATTCAAGGGATCCTCCCTGCTGGCTCTGCTTCCCCAGGGCTAGGATGTAAGGCCTGAGAAAACAGACCAGGCTGCTGCTTGCTGCTTATTCTTTCTTTCTTTTTTTTCTTTTTTTCTTTTTTCTTTTTCTTTTTTAACTTATTTACTTGTTTATCTGAATGCCTGTAACTCCAGAGGGCTTTCTTCTTTCTTACTGTTAATTTAATCCACATCTCTCTTCATTTCAAGTATGTTTCTGTGTCTCTGGCTCTAGGTGTGCCTGTGCGTCTGAGGCGGTGGGGAGGGTCACAGTTCAAAATGTTTTAATACCCGAACTTAACCTAAACTATGGTTACGGACCTCAACAACATGGAGGGTATCGTCAGTAGGTCAAGCCATCCTCCGCTGCTGGTGACCTCCACAAGATGGCGGCAGGCAACCATGTAACCTCCCCCAGACCCCGCCCCACCCCTGGTGTTTTCGGTGCTGTGTATTTCCTGGCCTCCAGAGGGGCGATATTAAAAAACTAATTTTCTGTGCACAATTTTGAGGATCCTTGCTGAATGAGACAATACACTCCACAGGAAAAGAAAAGGAAAAGGAACATAGAACTACATCTCTCTCTCTCTCTCTCTCTCTCTCTCTCTCTCTCTCTCTCTCTCTCTCTGGGGGTGGGGCAGGGGATGGGGGTTGTGGATTTGCAGTCTAGGAAAATAAAAATAAATTAAAAAAGGCCAGAAGGTGACTTTCCCAGTAGTTTGATTAGAGGCAGTCTAAAAAACAAAGATCAACAACAACAGATAAACAAAAGAATCACAATGTAGAACAAGTGCCTCATATCTGAGAGGTCAAGGCCAGCCTAGTTCTACAAAGCTACTATCAGGACAGCCAAGAAAAGACAGAGGGAAACTCTTGTCTTGAAAAACCAAAAAAGACACACAAAAACTTATCCTATCTAACTAGGAAATTCTAACAAGTGTGTGTGTGTGTGGTGTGTGTGTCTCGTGTCTGCTGCTGTCTCTCAACA
>JARWLC010000274.1:10000-22500 GCA_033318265.1 Phyllotis vaccarum | reverse complement strand
GATTAATAAATCCAAAAGGTGCATAAAATCAATGGCTACCTGAGGTCAATGTTGGTTTGGGAAGCTGAGCTAGACTGTTTTGGATCTCAGTCAGCAGTGTGTCCACACAGTGAGGTCCACGACAAGGCACAGAACCAAGAAAAATCTGGTGTTTGTTGGGACTCAGTCACCACCACCACGGCAACATGAGGGGAAACCCGGAAGCTGGCTGCAAAGTGAGCCTTTCCCTTTTCCTAATGAGCAGAGAAGCTTATTTAACCACAGTTTGCAAGAGGATTTTGTCAGCCTGATGTACATGGGGCTGATCCTCATCTTCCCAGCTCCATAGGTCCTTTGGGTCTCTGTTTATTTTTATTTTATTTTTTGGCAGCTCCCCCCCCCCTTTAAGGCCCCCCCCCCCCCCCCCCCCCGTGATTTGTTTGCTTGTTTCTTCCATCCTTCCTCCCTCCCTCCCTCCCTCCCTCAAAGATTTGTTCTTCAGGACTGCAAATCCACATTTTTATCTTTTCATTTCCCTTCCACCCTTCCCACCCTGGACAGAGAGGTGTAGTTCTGCATTGTGGGTTTTTTATGTCTTTGTTTCTTTGTTTTTGTTGTTTTCTGTTTTTCCCATGTGGAGTGTATTGTCTCATTTAGGCAAACCTCCTCAAAATGGTGCACAGAAAATTAGTTTTTTAATTCCGCCCCTCTGGAGGTCAGGAAACACAGAGAACCAAAAACACCCGGAAGGGGGGGGGGAGGGGGAGTCACATGGTTGCCTGCCGCCATCTTGTGGAGGTCACCAGCCGAGATGGCTGACGTCCTGATGATTTCTTCCATGTTGTTGAGGTCGGTAGCCATACTTTAGGTTAAGTTCAGGTATTAAAACATTTTGAACTGTGACCCTCCCCACCGCCTCAGGCGCACAGGCACACCTAGAGGCAGAGACACAGAAACATACTTGAAATGAAGAGAGATGTGGATTAAATTAACAGTAAGAAAGAAGAAAGCCCTCTGGAGTTACAGGCATTCAGATAAACAAGTAAATAAGTTAAAAAAGAAAAAGAAAAAAGAAAAAAAGAAAAAAAAGAAAGAAAGAATAAGCAGCAAGCAGCAGCCTGGTCTGTTTTCCCAGGCCTTACATCCTAGCCCTGGGGAAGCAGAGCCAGCAGGGAGGATCCCTTGAATTCAAATTTGGTGTGGAGCACAGAAATAATTCTCAGACCGTCCACATTGAGAAATATTGTCTCAAATAAAATAAAATAAAGTAAAGCAAAGCAAAACAAAACAAAACAAAGCAAAACAAAACAAAGTAAAGTAAAAGTAAAGAAAAGAAAATAGAAAAAAGAGCCATAGTCAAAAGCTTTTAGCCGGCCTTCCTAGGCCTAACTAAGGTCAGGACCCACAGCCTCACAGCAGAAACTTGTGGAGCATCAGAACAACTGCCTGGAACCTAGGGCCTCCCTCCACCTTCTCTCATAAATTAGATCAAGGGGATTTTAATCATCCTCATGGGCATCTACTGCATTTTTGCTCTGGTTGCTGCTGTTTCTTTTGGGGTCTCTCTGTGTCATCCTGTCTGTCCTGAAAGGAACTGTCTGAGATCAGCCACCTGCCTCTGCTTCCCCTGACCTAGGATTACAAGCACACACAAAGGACAGCTGCCTGGTTAATTGTCCTTTCTTTCAGACTTGTCTGGGTTTTCCAAGACAGGGTTTTCAAGCCAAGGTCTCCAGAGAGGTGTGCCAAACCTTCCTCCTTACTCAAAACTGACTGTCTTTTTCCTTCCCTCTTTTTCCTTGAATTCTCAAGAGAGGTTGACCCTCTGTAGCCTGAAGCTCTCACACTGTTTCCAGGCTATCCTCAGACTCAGAGATCTGTTTCCCTCTGCTTCCCGAGGGTCTTAGATTAAAAGCATTCATCAGCCCTGCCCAATTAATTTTCCTTTTTAAATCTCTCTGTCTCTCTGTCTCTCAAACACACACAGACACACACAGACACAGACACACAGACACACACACACACTTGTTAGAATTTCCTAGTTAGATAGGATAAGTTTTTGTGTGTCTTTTTTGGTTTTTCAAGACAAGAGTTTCCCTCTGTCTTTTCTTGGCTGTCCTGATAGTAGCTTTGTAGAACTAGGCTGGCCTTGAGTTCTCAGATATGAGGCACTTGTTCTACATTGTGGGTTTTTTGTTTATTTGTTGTTGTTGTTTTTGTTGATTTTTGTTTTTTAGACTGCCTCTAATCAAACTATTGGGAAAGTCACCTTCTGGCGTTTTTTTTTTTTTTAATTATTATTTTATTTTTATTTTCCTAGACTGCAAATCCACAACCCCCGTCCCCTGCCCCACCGAGAGAGAGAGAGAGAGAGAGAGAGAGAGAGAGAGAGAGAGAGAGAGAGAGAGAGAGAGAGAGATGTAGTTCTATGTTCCTTTTTTTCTTTTCCTGTGGAGTGTATTGTCTCATTCAGCAAGGATCCTCAAAATTGTGCACAGAAAATTAGTTTTTTAATATCGCCCCTGTGGAGGCCAGGAAATACACAGCACCGAAAACACCAGGGGTGGGGCGGGGTCTGGGGGAGGTTACATGGTTGCCTGCCGCCATCTTGTGGAGGTCACCAGCAGCGGAGGATGGCTGAAGTCCTGATGATTTCTTCCATGTTGTTGAGGTCGGTAGCCATACTTTAGGTTAAGTTCAGGTATTAAAACATTTTGAACTGTGACCCTCCCCACCGCCTCAGACACACAGGCACACCTAGAGGCAGAGACACAGGAACATACTTGAAATGAAGAGAGATGTGGATTAAATTAACAGTAAGAAAGAAGAAAGCCCTCTGGAGTTTCAGGCATTCAGATAAACAAGTAAACAAGTTTTTTTAAAAGAAAGGAAGGAAGGAAGGAAGGAAGGAAGGAAGGAAGGAAGGAAGGAAGGAAGGAAGGAAGGAAGGAAGGAAGGATAAGCAACAGACCAGCAAGCAGTAGCCTGGTCTGTTGGCACAGGCCTTAACTCCTAGCCCTGGGGAAGGTGAGCCAGCAGGCAGGATCCCTTGAATTCAAATTTGGTGTGGAGCACAGAAATAATTCTCAGACCGTCCACATTGAGAAATATTGTCTCAAATAAAATAAAGTAAAGTAAAGCAAAGCAAAGCAAAGCAAAACAAAACAAAACAAAGTAAAGTAAAAGAAAAGAAAATAGGAAAGAGAGCCATAGTCAAAAGCTTTTAGCTGGCCTTCCTAGGCCTAACTAAGGTCTGGACCCACAGCCTCACAGCCAGCAGAAACTTGTGGAACATCAGAACTGCCTGGAGCCCAGGGCCTCCCTCCACCTTCTCTCATAAATCAGATCAATGGGATTTTAATCATCCTCATGGGCATCTACTGTATTTTTGCTCTGGTTGCTGCTGTTTCTTTTGGGGTCTCTCTGTGTCATCCTGTCTGTCCTGAAAAGAACTGTCTGAGATCAGCCACCTGCCTCTGCTTCCCCTGACCTAGGATTACAAGCACACACAAAGGACAGCTGCCTGGTTAAGTGTCCTTTCTTTCTTTCAGACTTCTTTGGGTTTTCCAAGACAGGGTTTTCAAGCCAAGGTCTCCAGAGAGGTGTGCCAAACCTTCCTCCTTACTCAAACCTGACTGTCTTTTTCCTTCCCTCTTTTTCTTTGAATTCTCAAGACAGGTTGACCCTGGGTAGCCTGAAGCTCTCACACTGTTTCCAGGCTATCCTCAGACTCAGAGATCTGTTTCCCTCTGCTTCCTGAGGGTCTTGGATTAAAAGCATTCATCAGCCCTGCCCAATTAATTTTCCTCTCTCTCTTTATTTTTATTTTTATTTTTTGGCGTTCCCCCCCCCCATTTGTTTGTTTGTTCCTTTCTTCTTTCCTTCCTCCCTGAAAGAATTGTTCTTCAGGACTGCAAATCCACATTTTTATCTTTTCATTTCCCTTCTACCCTTCCCATCCTAGACTGAGAGATGTAGTCATGCACTGTGGGGTTTTTTTTTGGTTTTGTTTTTACTATCCTCAGACTCAGAAATCTGTTTGCCTCTGCTTCCTGATGATCTTGGATTAAAGGCATTCATCACCTCTGCCCAATTAATTTTCCTTTTTAAATCTCTCTCTGTTTCTCTGTCTCTCAAACACACACACACACACACACACACACACACACACACACACACACACACACACACACACACTTGTTAGAATTTCCTAGTTAGATAGGATAAGTTTTTGTGTGTCTTCTTTGGTTTTTCAAGACAAGAGTTTCCCTCTGTCTTTTCTTGGCTGTCCTGATAGTAGCTTTGTAGAACTAGGCTGGCCTTGACCTCTCAGATATGAGGCGCTTGTTCTACATTGTGGGTTTTTTGTTTATTTGTTGTTGTTGTTGTTGTTGATTTTTGTTTTTTAGACTGCCTCTAATCAAACTATTGGGAAAGTCACCTTCTGGCCTTTTTTTTTTTAATTATTATTTTATTTTTATTTTCCTAGACTGCAAATCCACAACCCCCGTCCCCTGCCCCACCGAGAGAGAGAGAGAGAGAGAGAGAGAGAGAGAGAGAGAGAGAGAGAGAGAGAGAGAGAGAGAGAGAGATGTAGTTCTATGTTCCTTTTCCTTTTCTTTTCTTGTGGAGTGTATTGTCTCATTCAGCAAGGCTCCTCAAAATTGTGCACAGTAAATTAGTTTTTTAATTCCGCCCCACTAGAGGCCAGGAAATACACAGCACCGAATACACGGGGTGGGGTTGGGGTGGGGGGGGGGAGGTGGAGGGGAGGTCACATGGTTGCCTGCTGCCATCTAGTGGAGGTCACCAGCAGCGGAGGATGGCTGACATCTTGATGATATATATCCTCCATGTTGTTGAGGTCGGTAACCATATTTTAGGTTAAGTTCAGGTATTAAAACATTTTGAACTGTGACCCTCCCCACGCCCTCAGACGCACAGGCACACCTAGAGCCAGAGACACAGAAACATACTTGAAATGAAGAGAGATGTGGATTAAAGTCACAGTAAGAACTGTTGAGCCAGCAGGCAGGATCCCTTGAATTCAAATTTGGTTTGGCGCACAGAAATAATTCTCAGACCGTCCACATTGAGAAATATTGTCTCCAATAAAATATAATAGAAAAGAAAAGAAAGAAAATAGAAAAGAGATCCATAGTCAAAAGCTTTTAGCCGGCCTTCCTAGGCCTAACTAAGGTCAGGACCCACAGCCTCACAGCAGAAACTTGTAGAGCATCAGAACTGCCTGGAGCCCAGGGCCTCCCTCCACCTTCTCTCATAAATCAGATCAAGGGGATTATAATCATCCTCGTGGGCATCTACTGCAGTTTAGCTTTGGTTGCTGCTGTTCCTTTTTGGGTCTCTCCGTGTCATCCTGTCTGTCCTGAATGGAACTCTCTGTGGAGCAGTTGCCTGGGCTCCAACTCACAGAGATCAGCCACCAGCCTTTGCCTCCCATGTGCTAGGATTACAAGCATACAGCACCACTATATAATGTTAATTGTGTTTCCCTTCCTTCCTTCCTTCCTTCCTTCCTTCCTTCCTTCCTTCCTTCCTTCCTTCCTTCCTTCCTTCCTTCCTCCCTCCCTCCCTCCCTTCCTTTCTCTCTCTCTTTTCTTTCCTTCTTTCTTTCTCTTTTAATTTTTTTTAAAGACAGGTGTAGCTCGAAGTGTCACACTGTATCCAGGCTGGTCCCAAACTCATATCTGTTTGCCTCTGCTTCCTGAATCTTGAATTAAAAGTGTTCATCACCCCTGCCCAATTAATTATTTTACCTTTCAAATCTCTCTCTCTCTCTCTCTCTCTCTCTCTCTCTCTCTCTCTCTCTCTCTCTCTCTCTCTCTCCAGCTTGGCGGCACTCACCATTTTATTATATCCTTTATTATTTGTGTGTGTGGAGATAGATACATGTCTGATTTCATGATTTATTTAGACCATGCACCGGTTGAGACAGAAGCTGCAAGTTTCTTACTAAGGGTCTAACTTGCTTCAGTTGATTCAGAAAGGAAATCTAGGCCAGTGGGGGTGGGGTGAGGGCATCACCCAGGCAACCCTGAAGCCTTTTGTCCCCATCTCTCAAGGGAAACCCATGGTTTTGAGGTGATGATTTCTTGTTTGGTTGAGACAAGGTTTGCCTGGCTGTAGTCCTTCATATCAAATTGTTGCAGCAGCCCAGTGTTTTTGTTTTGTTTTGCTTTGCTGCTTTGTTTTTTTTTTTTTTTTTTTAACCTTAGACAAATAACAAATAAAGAAAAAGGCAGATAGAAGGATAGCTTAAAAATGAAAAATCACTAGAGACACTATCAAGAGGAGAAAAATTGTGCTTCTGCAATACAACTGCCTTGTCTCAAAAAAAAAAAAAAAATAAGAGATCAAATTAAAATGTTAAGTGAACCAAGTTATAAAAGAAGTCCTTCATTTTGATTATTTGTTGTATTTGTTGTATGTTTGTTTATTTACTATGTTTTTCACATACTTACTTGAGGAGGGCTCTCTCTGCATAGCCCCGCAATTCAGAAGGAGGGACAAAATATTAACTCATAAACTTCTCTTTCCTTCTTTTTTATGTACACCCCCCCCCCCCCCCCCGTCCGTCCGTCCGTCCGTCCGTCGGGGAGTGTGCGTGTGCATGTGTGTGTGTTTTCTGTCTGTACATCCACATTTCTTGCTGGAAAATTTCCTGATGGTACAGGCTTTTAATCCCAGCATTTGGGAGGCGGAGGATCTCTGTGACCTCCTGTTTTTCTGCATCCCCCCCCACCCCCCAGTCTGTGAATTCACCTCTCCTCCACCCACCTCCCTCTCCCATCCCACCCAACCCGGGAAAACCAAACCTCTATGGTGATTTTAAAAATTATTATCATTAATTTACTTATTTCATGTAGAGAGTACTGTCTAGATCAAACCTTGCAAGTGTTCTGTGCCTTTGGAAGCCAGGGGAAAAAGGGAAAAAAAATAAAATAAAATAAAAAAAGCAAGGATCTACTGAAATTAGAGTTCCTTCTTTCTGGAGGATGGCTGTCAGCTGCTAGTTGGCTGCCATGTGTGTGTGATGGGATGGGAATCCACATGACCATGGTTGTGCCTATTGTCTTACAGAAGGAAGGGAAGCTTTTCGGCTCCGGGAGGTCCCGTTTCTAAACTGACCAACCCAGAGTCTGTGTACTATTCAGGAAGTATTCTCCTGTGACAATGCATTCCAGGGAACTTTCCCACTTTCTCTTCTAGCTACTATGTTCAGTGTCACTGGCGTTACATCTTTGATCCACTTCGACCTGTTTGCATTCTTCTATGTGGTGTCAGACACCTAGTTATGCTAGCACCCTTAGTTAAAGATACTCTCTTTTCCCTTGTTGTATATTTTTTGCTTCTTTGTTTAAAAAAAAAAAAAAAAAGGATCGGGCATTCATAGGTGTGTGGCCTTAGATTCGATCCTGTGGATCCACATGTCTTCTTCTTCTTCTTCTTCTTCTTCTTCTTCTTCTTCTTCTTCTTCTTCTTCTTCTTCTTCTTCTTTTTTTTTATGACAAGAGCACACTGTTTTTATTGATCTGATTTTATAGTAGAGCTTGACATCAGGGATGGTGATATAACTCTGGAGGAAGTTCCTTTATCTCACAAGGCTGATTTTAGTTCTCCTTTTTGTTTTCATTTTTTTCTCCCCAAATGAAGTTGAATATTATTTTCTCATTGTCTGTAAGGAATTGTGTTTGAGTCTTCATGGGAACTGTATTGCTTTTGATAAGATTGCCATTTTTCACTCTATGCCTATTTATTTAACTTTAGCTTTTGTACAGGGTGAGGCCACACCCTGTAGATTAGTTAGATCTGCATACATATCTCTTGCCTTTCTGCCCAGGGTTACCTTCTTGTATGGGGTGGGGAAAGCTTCCTATGCCGATTCAAACCTATTCAGTCATTTCCAGAAAAATTTTAAAAAAGGGGTCTGTCTCTTGGTCTGCACTCTAGACAAATTGCTCTTTGATCAGAGCCTCCCTCTTAAGAGAGTGATTGCCCTGTTTGTTGGCGGCGGCGGCGGCGGCGGCGGCGGCGGCGGCGGCGGCGGCGGCGGCGGCGGCGGCGGCGGCGGCACTTCCCTGATGTCATACTTTCGTTTTCAGAGGAAAACTGTGTTCCGCCAGCCAGCGTCTGTGGCCCTTGGGAGAGGTGTGGAAAATCCTGCGTGCCTGCTTGCCTGCCTGTGTGTGTCCCGGGTGGGTGCCTTAGCAAGGAGGAGCCATTGTGGGTGGTTGCAAAGAGACCCTGTATAGTACTCCCCCTCCCCCGATCTCAAGTTTCAGATAAATCACTACGGCAACGTACTGTTCCTGGACATAAAATACCAGTGGGAAATCTCACTATTTCACTGCTGTTGTCAATTGGCTCCCACTCGGTATTTCGTCTGAGAACTGGGGGGTGGGTGGGGTGGTGCGGCGGCTCGGCGGCGGCGGCGGCTCGGCGGCGGCGGCGGCGGCGCTTCCCTGATGTCATACTTTCGTTTTCAGAGGCTGCGGGGCTCGGCCCGAATCCAGTCCGCTTTCACTGTGTTCCGCCATCGTTTGTGGCCCTCGGGAGAGGTGTGTGGAAAATCCTGCGTGCCTGCGTGCCTGCCTGTGTGTCTGTCCCGGGAGGCCCCTCGCTTGACTCGGAGAGAGAGCCAGAGTGAGTGCAGGGGGACTCGTACGCGAGCCATCTGTGTTGGTTCCTTGGATCGGGCGCCATCTAGTGGTGACAATTTTCCTCGCCACTCCTGGTCCCCGGTCGCTGACAAGAACGGCGGCACATTGTCTGACGCTAGCCGGACAGAGTGACTAGAGTCCCGGCAAGCAGGCGGGTTTGTCCCGGAGGTGGGGCTGTGTGTTTGGAAATGGTCTCTGTGAAGGAGCTTGCACCGGGAGACTAAGTGGTGCTGTGTGCTTAGGATCAGCCGAGCGGACAGGGTGTTTGGCGACTTGAGCGGGTCGACCAGAAGGCTTAAGTACCACCACCGTTAGGTGTCGGCTCCACTCGAGCAAGAGCCTACGGCCCCCGTCGGCAGGCCTCGGCGTCCCGAGGACGAAGGGAGGCGATAGTCTCGGCTTACCTACCAGCCTGCCTGCTCCGACCCGGTCCCTCGGTGTCTCCTGCCATGCCCTGCTCGCAAGCGCGCCCTCGGTCCCTGGCGGCGGGCTTAGGCTTCCCGAGGTCCCCCAGAGAGGAGGCGACGGTCCCGGCCACCACCACGCCGGCCCTACCCCGGACCCTTGGTGGTCTCGGAACTTTTTTTTTTTTTTTTTTTTTTTTTTCCCCCTGCCTCAAGTCTGCCCAGTCCCCGAGAGCCCTCGGTCCTTGGCGGCGGGCTTAGGCTTCCCGAGGTCCCCCAGAGAGGAGGCGACGGTCCCGGCCACCACCACGCCGGCCCTACCCCGGACCCTTGGTGGTCTCGGAACTTTTTTTTTTTTTTTTTTTTTTTTTTTTCCCCCTGCCTCAAGTCTGCCCAGTCCCCGAGAGCCCTCGGTCCTTGGCGGCGGGCTTAGGCTTCCCGAGGTCCCCCAGAGAGGAGGCGACGGTCCCGGCCACCACCACGCCGGCCCTACCCCGGACCCTTGGTGGTCTCGGAACTTTTTTTTTTTTTTTTTTTTTTTTTTTTCCCCCTGCCTCAAGTCTGCCCAGTCCCCGAGAGCCCTCGGTCCTTGGCGGCGGGCTTAGGCTTCCCGAGGTCCCCCAGAGAGGAGGCGACGGTCCCGGCCACCACCACGCCGGCCCTACCCCGGACCCTTGGTGGTCTCGGAACTTTTTTTTTTTTTTTTTTTTTTTTTCTTCTTTCCCCCTACACGTACCCTTTCTTGGGAAGGAGGGGCTGCTCTTGGGAGCATTGCCTGGGACGGTGCTCGGTGCTCGGCTTTCTGGCATGTCCATCTCGGTGTCTTGGTTCTCTCACGGTAATGAGGTCGACCAGTTGTTCCTTTGTGCTTCGGTTCTCTTGCTCATGGGGACATTTTTGTGACATTTTGCTGGGACTGACTTCCAGGAGTTCCCTGTGTCCTGTGAATTATCCCCCGGTCCTGTTGCTCTTATTCCATTAGTTTGGATCTGTCCTTATTGTACCTGCAGATATATGCTGACACGCTGTCCTTTAAGAGGGTGACATTAAAGGACTGTAATAGTGGCCCTTGAGGTTCCCGTCCGAGCCAGCCTTTGTTCTCCGCGCCTCGCAGCACCTGGGCCTTGGCGCATTGCAGGCTTTATCCCACGCTCTTGTCGCTTTGCCTGCGTGCGCCGGTGGGGGCTTTTTCACGGCCAGCTCTGCTTCCTTGCGTGCTTGTGCTTGGCTGTTGCGTGTCATGCGTCCTCGTTTTCCGTTTGTCGCTCGTGCCTTTGCCGGCGGGATTGGTGGGAGCTGTGGGCTTCTTGGGAAGGGCCCCTCGTTTTTGGACCGGTCTCTCGTCGCTGCTCCCTGGCCACGCCGGCAAGCATAGGCTTATTTTCCTTTTTTGCTCCGTTAGCTCTTGGAGCTCCCGAGTCTCCGTGGGCTTAACGTCGGTCGGTTCCACCCGGTCTTCGCTACCTGCCTCGCGTGCCTCCCGAGTGCAAGCCTTTCTTCCTCGGGTTTTTCTTTCTTTCTTTCTTTGCGGCAGGCAGGTGGTGGGGTAATTTTGCCTTCCCGTCTTACACGAGCTGTGCTTGGGCTTCTTTACCCCCACGCTTTATGTTGCTCGTTCTTTATTTTTGTGCTTTCTTTAAGCGCGGTCAGCCTTGGGGAGCTCCCGAGTCTCCCTTAGGCCAGTGCAAGACCGGCCGCCCCCACCCCGGTCCTTTTTTTTTTTTTTTTGGGTGTGTTGACAAGCTCCGAGGTGTAGGAAGGGGAAAGCTCCCGAGAGGCTTCCTCCGCTCGTTCGTTCGCTCGCTCGCTCGTTCCGATCTTGCTCGTTCGTTGCTGGTTTCTCTCCCGGCTCGCTCCTCCTTTTGGAAGAGACCCGCTTGATCCCGCCGCGGGTCTCTACGCCGTCAGTGGATCGATGTGGTGCTGTTGCGCTCCCTTCGGGCCGGAGCCTAAGCCGCGCCAGGCGAGGGACGGACATTCATGGCGAATGGCGGCCGCTCTTCTCGTTCTGCCAGCGGGCCCCTCGCCTCTCCTCCCCGCCTTTTGGCGGTGTGTGGAAGGCAGGGGTGCGGTCATCCGGTCCGAGCCCTTTCTGCCCCTCGCACTTTGCGCTGTTCGTTGGGGTTCGGTGGTATACGCGTCGAGGTGCCTCCCGTGGCCCTCGCGAGGTCCACCCTGCCGTTCGGCCTCCCTTCCCGAGCCGGTGGAAGGGTTTGGCTGGTCCGCTGTGCCGCACGCCCTTCCCGAGCGGTGTGTTGTGCGCTTCGCCTCGCCGGCGACCTTCGCGGTGCTCCTGGAGCGCTCCAGGCTGACCCTCGAGAGGTGCCCGCTTCTGAGCGGTCGTGTCGTTTCCCGTTCTCCGGCGTGTCTCCTGACGCTCGGGTCTGGCTCCGCAGTGGTGGTGGTGGTGTTTGTGTTCCCTCCGTTCTCGGGAGTGCCGTGGGGTTTTCGGAGAGGAAAGATGATAATAGAGATCTTCTAAAGGGGGTCGAGAGCGGATTAAAAAAAAAAAGTCCCTTTTCGCATCCTTGGTGTCTTGCAGTTTTGCTTGAGGATTCTCCGCCGCCTCGGGGAAGTCCTCTAGGGCGAGCGCACACCACGTACTGCCTTCTCCCGTAGGCCTCTGTGCGTTGGGTGGTGCTGAGCGGTCGCGGCCGGCCTTCTTGCCAATGGCTTAATGAATGATCCCTGCCACCCGGCGGGAGGAAAAGAGGCCTGGTCCCGGGGGGGATCCCGTTTTGGCTCCGGGTCCCCCCTGTCCGCGAGTGCTCAAGATGTGCCCTGGAAAGAACGGCATGCCGAAACCGCAGACCCCCCCCTCCGGCTCTCCGCGTGTTCTCTTGATCGTGCCCGTGATGTGACGCACGCCAGCCACTGTCGGGCCGCCACGGCTGGGGCCTCGTCGGGGTCGGGTCCGTCCCGCCCTCAGTGAGAAAGAAAGCCTTCTCTAGCGATCCGAGGAAGGGGCGGGCGTGCTGTGATCACGTCGGGGGTCTCTCTCTCCCGTGTGGAGCCCCTGACCGTCCGACTTCCCCGCCCCGACCGCCCGTCTGCGCGCAGCTTTTGGCTGGGTAACTCCCACTGAGGCTCGTCCTCTGTGGGGGGGAACCCGTGCCTCTGAGCTCTCTCTCTCTCTCTCGCCTATCGCGGCCCGCGCCTCCCCGCTCCCGAGTCCGGGGAGGAAACACGCGGCTCCGAGCGGCGCCGTCGCCGTCGTGCCGGCGTGCTTGGTGCTTAGGGGTTCTGTCTCGTGGTGGTGGTGGGGCGAAGGGGCCCCCGCGCGGTGCGGCGCTCTTCCCCCCCATCTTTCCTCCGCCCCTCCTCCCGGCGGGCCGCCGCGGGATTCGAGAACGGAAGGGTGGCTCTTTGGCAGTCTCCCGGGAAACCGCACATCGTCCCCCTCCGTGTGCACCGTGCCTGCCCGCCGCGTGCGGCC
>JARWLC010000273.1:0-26953 GCA_033318265.1 Phyllotis vaccarum | reverse complement strand
TGTAATGTTTGTGGGGGTCGGGGTGGGGAAGTAGAGAGGTTGGATCTGGGATCTAGCACAAGGCCATGGGGAATTGACGGGTCGTGAGGCCCAACAGATAGCACAGGTCCCCCTGGCTCTTAGTTACATCCATTCCCAGTCTTTTGAGGATGGGTGGCCCTGGGTGGACGGGACGGGGTTTCCTTGAAGAACATAGATCCCTTCAGTAGAAGAGGCAAAACCGCCTGCACTAACTTCTGGATTCCATCTCTAAGCTCCAGAGTCCTAGTGCAGCCTTCTGCCAACTGGCCTTACTCATCGGACTGTGCCTCCGACTTTGACCCTTCCACTGACACCTCCTTGGCTTCATCCACACGCCCATCAAGCCACTATACCACTGTCCATCCATCCACCCACCCACCCATCCATCCATCCATCCATCCATCCATCCATCCATCCACCCATCCATCCACCCATCCATCCATCCATCCATCCATCCACCATTCACCCACACTCCCATAAATGCATCCATGCATCCATCTATCCATCCATCCATCCATCCATCCATCCATACATCCACGCACCCATCCATCCATCATGCATCCATCTATCCATCCATCTAACCATAAATCAATCCATCCATCCATCCACCCACCCACCCGCCCATCTATTCATCCATCCATATACCCAATCTCCCATCCATCCATCCATCCATCCATCCATCCATCCAGCCAGCCAGCCATTCACCCACTCTTCCATCTATTCATCCATCTACCCACCCAATCTCCCATCCATCATCCATCCATCCATCCATCCATCCATCCATCCATCCATCCATCCACCCAACCACCCACCCACCCACGCACCCACCCTTCCTTCCTTCCTTCCTTCCTTCCTTCCTTCCTTCCTTCCATCCATCCATCCAGCCAGCCATCCATCCATCCAGCCATACATCCATCCACCCACCCTCCCATCTATTCATCCATCCATATACCCAATCTCCCATCCATCCATCCATCCATCCATCCATCCATCCAGCCATCCATCCATCCAGCCATCCATCCAATCATCCATCCATCCATTCACCCACCCTTCCATCTATTCATCCATCTACCCACCCAATCTCCCATCCATCCATCCATCCATCCATCCATCCATCCATCCATTTTCCTTCCTTCCTTCCTTCCTTCCTTCCTTCCTTCCTTCTTTCCTTCCATCCATCCATCCATTGAATAAACCAACCGTCTATTCATTTTTTTGCCAGCAGCATCATTCTTCCCCAAGTCCAGAAAGGAATGCATTGGGATCAAAAAACGTCATATCAGGGGTCCCCAGTCCGTGAAATACACCTAGACCTGGGAGGCAAATGCACAGAGCAAATGGTCTGATGGTGGGTGGCTGGGAGAAAGTTGGGGTCTGGGCTTGCTAATCACAGAGAGAGAGAGAGAGAGAGAGAGAGAGAGAGAGAGAGAGAGAGAGAGAGAGAGAGAGAGAGAGAGAGAGAGAGAGAGAGAGAGAGAGATGGGGGGGGGGCAAAAACAGCAGAAAGGTCTGAGAGCTGAGTTGTGCGTTGAAAGGTTGTTAAGGATCGTAGGTTTGCAAGCGGCCTGAATGGGTTTAGGCAGTGTGGAGTGGGGGTCCGGTTGGTTGGTGGATGCAGGTTCCCTGGACAGGGGAGGTTGGATTGGGCCAAGGTTGGTGGAAGGTGTGATAGGCAAGGAAGGGAGCAGTGTTTGTTGTTGGGTGTTGGGGAGTGTGTGTGTTGGTTGGGTGCGGTTTGTTGTTGTGGGAGTTATGTGTGTGTTGTTTGTGTAGGGGAGGGTGCTTGAGAAGGGAAGTGTGTCTGGGTAGGGCGTGTTTGGGTGCGTGCGAGTTGCAAAAGCGGAGCGGAGGGGCGTGTGGGGGGCAAAAAATGTGTAGCCCAGGCTGGCCTCGAACTCGTGATCCTCCTGCCTCTGCCTCCTTCAGCAAATCCTACCGGCGTGCGCCACCACTACCGGCGAGAGCCGCTCGACACAGAGACGTACTAGAAGCTACCCGACGATGACGTGCACCTAAACCACACGCCCTCTTCACACGTGCTCGTCTCCGCCTCCCGCCTCCAGCCTCCAGCCGCCCGCCGCCCGCCGCCCGCCGCCCTCTCGCTGCAGAAAGCACTCCCGACAAAGCGGACGCCCTACACCCTCCGGCCGGCCAGCCGGCCGGCCCCTCTTGGCTCACTGCCTTCCCGGGGACTCCGGCCCAAGCCCGCCCCCTGCCGCTCCGCTCTGGAACTTACACACCCCAAACACCGGCGCTCCGGGACACCCGCTCCCCTCGGGACCCACAAGCCCGCCCCGTCCCGCCCTCCCTCCCGCCCGCCCGCCCGCTCGCCAGCCGCCCGGCGGCGCTGGTCTCCCTCCACTCTCCTCCCGGACCCCACTCTGCCACCCAGCCCGCCCGCGGATCCTTCTTCGCCCGTCTCTACTCGCTGCTGCTGCTCCTCCTCCAGCTGCCCTGTCGCGCGCTCATCCTCACTTGGCAGCACCACCGACCCCGGTCCCTGTCCCACAAGGCTCACGAAGCACCCGCCGTGGCCACCCGGGCAGCGAGCCCGCCGCACAGCCAGCCTGGCCCTTCCTCACTGGGGGTGGGGGGTGGGGGTGGGGGTGGGAGACTCACTGACCCAGTCCCAGGGCTTCTCCTCCCAGCTCAAGCCCTCTGCCCCACCCCAACCGACCCCCTGACTGTTCTCTACACCTCCTCTTCGGAGGAGGAGGAGGAGGTGGCGCCTGTTTGGCGGCTGGCTGCTCAGCACCACCTAACCCCAACCCACAGGTTCACCCTGGTGAGTTCAGCATGGCCTCGAGGAATCGAATGCCGCCCGTCTGTCTGCATGGCTGCATGGCAGCATGGCTGCCTGGGTGCGAGGACTAACCGACCTGCCTGCCTGCCTGCCTGCCTGCCTGCCTGCCTGCCTGCCTGTTCTGTTTGGAAGTGGACCTGGCTTGGTGCCCTGGGCACCTACCTGGACGCCCTGCTAGCATGAATGACAGGTGATCAAAGGCACACCTCTCGCTCTCCCTCACTCTCCCAGCCGCAGGACACGATTCTGCCCGAGAAAGGACCCTAGGGAGACAGCCGGTCAGGGAGGGCTGGGGTGGGGCTGGGGTGGGGGACGGGGAGCCTGAGCCCAGAGCACGGAGCCCGGAGCCCAGAGCCCGAGCCCGGGCAGGGAAGGCCCTGAGACACCACGAGGCCCAAGCATCAATCAAGCCCCCAAGGAGGTCTCAAGGTCTTCCTCGCACCCGGACCCCACCTCTTTGTCTCCTTTTTTTAAGACAAGCCCACCGGGGAGGGCTTTCTTCTAGCCTGCGGAGTCCTGACACCAGGCCTTACACTTTCTGGTATCCGACTTGACTTGACTTCGGAAAGCTTCTGAAGGTCTCAGCTGCCTCTCTGGACCACTGACTCGGACTGGCGACACCCCTCGGAAGGCTTGGTTGGGTGTGACCGTTTGGGCGATCCAGTGTCGAAGCCTTGGGTCCCTGGCATACATACCATAACCGACCGAAGGAAACGCAAAGAACCCACTGAATCTACCAATGAGGCCGTGAAGAAAGCTGAGGAAGCAGAGGAGGGAAGTGCTAGAGAGGGCGTGGGGCCAGCGGACCGGCGGAGGGAGGCAGAGCCGGGGGCATCATTGATGGCAGGAGGTGGGGGAGGCAGAAGGGGAGGACAGAGGGAAGGATGAGAGAGGGGTGAGCCCTAGGAAGTGGGGATGGCCTCCTGCCCCTCGGTGCCCGTTCCCGCCTTCTGCTCTGGCTCAGAGCAGGAAGGCCTGAACTTACCCTTCAGCTCTGCTAGGCTTTCCTCCGCTTCTGCAGGCGGGCCCCAGGTCACAAGGCCACCTTGACCTCAACCTGTGGTCGAGAGCCACAGGAGCAGGCACTTTACTTACACTCCCGCCCGCAGGTCAGAGTTTCCACCTCTCCCCATCCCAGTCACCACCACCTTCCCCTCCACCCACCCCACCCACCAACACACACACACACACACACCACACACACACACACACACCACACACACACACCGGCTCCTGCTTTACCCCCACGTTGTATACAGCCCCCTCCCCCGCCCCCAGGGGGACTCGAAGCCAGAGGCTTGTCTGGGGTGGGGGGGTGGGGGGGTGGTGTGGGGTGTGGGGGGGGGGAGCTCTGTGCAAACACCGGGACCGAACGAGGGAAGGTCAGAGCCAGGCAAGAAAGAGTTCAGGTTCAGTCCGACTCAGCAGTCGCTCTCTGGGTGCAAACTTCTAGAGTCTGACACCGCCAGCCAGTTTATGGTAGGCCTATGGAAGCACATCACACATTTGGTAATAAAGGCTTCTGGTGGTGGCTCATGAACACAGTCGCTTGTGTCCCACAACGCTCAGGACTTGTGTACCCTGCATCCCTCTGCAAAGTACATATGACCTCTCCGCGAAGGAAGACGGGTTCCCTCATCTGAGAAACAGCCACCAGCCACCGACAGGCGCCCAGCTAGGGCAGCCTCACTCAAGCTGTGAATAGACCCAGAGACCCACAGGAAACACAGAAGTTGAGCTGAGGACCCATGACAGGAGCCACGGAGTTCAACCAAAGGCCTGAAGGAATCAGGTGTGGACAGGCCCCTACGGGTAGCACAGAGGTCACCTAGGACCGGCTCCCTCTGTACAGCACGGGAGACATCCCCCACGACACGCGGATGGGCTCTGCTGACTGAGAAAGAAAGGCCCTGGGGAGGGAGAATCGGGGATAGACACAATAGTCTGGGAGGATTCCGATGGGACCCTGCTCTGTAGGTAGAACAGAGGTCACCTAGGCGCTGCTCCCTCTGTAAAGCACAGGTGTTGAGCACCCTAAAGATGGGTTCTGCGAACCTAGAAACAGTGCTCAAGACAAAGGCCTTTGGAGGGGGGTTCTTGGATCAACACAGGAGTCCCGGGTGTGTGGGTGGGTATGTGTGCTTGGGGTGGGGGGAGAGTAAAGAGATGAAGTGTATTTTATTTAATGTATACATTATATGCAGTGGCACGGAAGTCTGTAAAGCATAGGTGACATCTCCCCGTGAGGATGGGTCCTGTGAACCGAGAAACAGCGCTTAATCCAAAGACCTTGGAGGATTGAGAGTGTGTGTAATGTTTGTGGGGGTCGGGGTGGGGAAGTAGAGAGGTTGGATCTGGATCTAGCACAAGGCCATGGGGAATTGACGGGTCGTGAGGCCCAACAGATAGCACAGGTCCCCTGGCTCTTAGTTACATCCATTCCAGTCTTTTGAGGATGGGTGGCCCTGGGTGGACGGGACGGGGTTTCCTTGAAGAACATAGATCCCTTCAGTAGAAGAGGCAAAACCGCCTGCACTAACTTCTGGATTCCATCTCTAAGCTCCAGAGTCCTAGTGCAGCCTTCTGCCAACTGGCCTTACTCATCGGACTGTGCCTCCGACTTTGACCCTTCCACTGACACCTCCTTGGCTTCATCCACACG
This sequence comes from Phyllotis vaccarum, assembly GCA_033318265.1. Classification (NCBI taxonomy): domain Eukaryota; kingdom Metazoa; phylum Chordata; class Mammalia; order Rodentia; family Cricetidae; genus Phyllotis; species Phyllotis vaccarum. Next base: position 21,467 of record JARWLC010000273.1, on the reverse strand, counting down.
CCCATCAAGCCACTATACCACTGTCCATCCATCCACCCACCCACCCATCCATCCATCCATCCATCCATCCATCCATCCATCCACCCATCCATCCACCCATCCATCCATCCATCCATCCACCATTCACCCACACTCCCATAAATGCATCCATGCATCCATCTATCCATCCATCCATCCATCCATCCATCCATACATCCACGCACCCATCCATCCATCCATGCATCCATCTATCCATCCATCTAACCCATAAATCAATCCATCCATCCATCCACCCACCCACCCGCCCATCTATTCATCCATCCATATACCCAATCTCCCATCCATCCATCCATCCATCCATCCATCCATCCATCCAGCCATTCACCCACTCTTCCATCTATTCATCCATCTACCCACCCAATCTCCCATCCATCATCCATTCATCCATCCATCCATCCATCCATCCATCCATCCATCCACCCAACCACACACCCACCCACGCACCCACCCTTCCTTCCTTCCTTCCTTCCTTCCTTCCTTCCTTCCTTCCATCCATCCATCCAGCCAGCCATCCATCCATCCAGCCATACATCCATCCACCCACCCTCCCATCTATTCATCATCCATATACCCAATCTCCCATCCATCCATCCATCCATCCATCCATCCATCCATCCATCCAGCCATCCATCCATCCAGCCATCCATCCAATCATCCATCCATCCATTCACCCACCCTTCCATCTATTCATCCATCTACCCACCCAATCTCCCATCCATCCATCCATCCATCCATCCATCCATCCATCCATTTTCCTTCCTTCCTTCCTTCCTTCCTTCCTTCCTTCCTTCCTTCCTTCCTTCCTTCTTTCCTTCCATCCATCCATCCATTGAATAAACCAACCGTCTATTCATTTTTTTGCCAGCAGCATCATTCTTCCCCAAGTCCAGAAAGGAATGCATTGGGATCAAAAAACGTCATATCAGGGGTCCCCAGTCCGTGAAATACACCTAGACCTGGGAGGCAAATGCACAGAGCAAATGGTCTGATGGTGGGTGGCTGGGAGAAAGTTGGGGTCTGGGCTTGCTAATCACAGAGAGAGAGAGAGAGAGAGAGAGAGAGAGAGAGAGGGGGGGGGGGCAAAAACAGCAGAAAGGTCTGAGAGCTGAGTTGTGCGTTGAAAGGTTGTTAAGGATCGTAGGTTTGCAAGCGGCCTGAATGGGTTTAGGCAGTGTGGAGTGGGGGTCCGGTTGGTTGGTGGATGCAGGTTCCCTGGACAGGGGAGGTTGGATTGGGCCAAGGTTGGTGGAAGGTGTGATAGGCAAGGAAGGGAGCAGTGTTTGTTGTTGGGTGTTGGGGAGTGTGTGTGTTGGTGGGTGCGGTTTGTTGTTGTGGTGTTATGTGTGTGTTGTTTGTGTAGGGGAGGTGGCTTGAGAAGGGAAGTGTGTCTGTGTAGGGCGTGTTTGGTGCGTGCGAGTTGCAAAAGCGGAGCGGAGGGGCGTGTGGGGGGCAAAAAATGTGTAGGCCAGGCTGGCCTCGAACTCGTGATCCTCCTGCCTCTGCCTCCTCAGCAAATCCTACCGGCGTGCGCCACCACTTCCGGCGAGAGCCGCACGACACAGAGACGTTACTAGAAGCTACCCGACGATGACGTGCACCCTAAACCACACGCCCTCTACACACGTGCTCGTCTCCCGCTTCCCGCCGCCCGCCGCCCGCCCCCCTGCGCCCCCCTCGCTGCAGAAAACACTCCCGACAAGGCGGACGCCCTACACCCGCCGGCCGGCCCCTCTTGGCTCACTGCCTTCCCGGGGACTCCGGCCCAAGCCCGCCCCCTGCCGCTCCGCTCTGGAACTTACACACCCCAAACACCGGCGCTCCGGGACACCCGCTCCCCTCGGGACCCACAAGCCCGCCCCGTCCCGCCCTCCCTCCCGCCCGCCCGCTCGCCAGCCGCCCCGGCGGCGCTGGTCTCCCTCCACTCTCCTCCCGGACCCCACTCTGCCGCCCACAAGCAGCCCTCTGCCACCCAGCCCGCTCGCCGATCCTTCTTCGCCCGTCTCTACTCGCTGCTGCTGCTCCTCCTCCAGCTGCCCTGTCGCGCGCTCATCCTCACTTGGCAGCACCACCGACCCCGGTCCCTGTCCCACAAAGCTCACGAAGCACCCGCCGTGGCCACCCGGGCAGCGAGCCCGCCGCACAGCCAGCCTGGCCCTTCCTCACTGGGGGGGTGGGTGGGGGGTGGGGGGGGTGGGAGACTCACTGACCCAGTCCCAGGGCTTCTCCTCCCAGCTCAAGCCCTCTGCCCCACCCCAGCCGACCCCCTGACTGTTCTCTACACCTCCTCTTCGGAGGAGGAGGAGGAGGAGGAGGAGGAGGAGGAGGAGGAGGAGGAGGAGGAGGAGGAGGAGGAGGAGGTGGTGGCGCCTGTTTGGCGGCTGCTCAGCACCGCCTAACCCCAACCCACAGGTTCACCCTGGTGAGTTCAGCATGGCCTCGAGGAATCGAATGGCCGCCCGTCTGTCTGCATGGCTGCATGGCAGCATGGCTGCCTGGGTGCGAGGACTAACCGACCTGCCTGCCTGCCTGCCTGCCTGCCTGCCTGCCTGCCTGCCTGCCTGCCTGTTCTATTTGGAAGTGGGACCTGGCTGGGTGCCCTGGGCACCTACCTGGACGCCCTGCTAGCGTGAATGACAGGCGATCAAAGGCACGCCTCTCGCTCTCCCTCACTCTCCCAGCCGCAGGACCCGATTCTGCCCGAGAAAGGACCCTAGGGAGACAGCCGGTCAGGGGAGGGCTGGGGTGGGGCTGGGGTGGGGGACGGGGAGCCGGAGCCCAGAGCACGGAGCCCGGAGCCCGAGCCCGGGCAGGGAAGGCCCTGAGACACCACGAGGCCCAAGCATCAATCAAGCCCCCAAGGAGGTCTCAAGGTCTTCCTCGCACCCGGACCCCACCTCTTTGTCTCCTTTTTTTAAGACAAGCCCACCGGGGAGGGCTTTCTTCTAGCCTGCGGAGTCCTGACACCAGGCCTTACACTTTCTGGTATCCGACTTGACTTGACTTCGGAAAGCTTCTGAAGTCTCAGCTGCCTCTCTGGACCACTGACTCGGACTGGCGACACCCCTCGGAAGGCTTGGTTGGGTGTGACCGTTTGGGCGATCCCAGTGTCGAAGCCTTGGGTCCCTGGCATACATACCATAACCGACCGAAGGAAACCCAAAGAACCCACTGAATCTACCAATGAGGCCGGTGAAGAAAGCTGAGGAAGCAGAGGAGGGAAGTGCTAAGAGAGGGCGTGGGGCCAGCGGACCGGCGGAGGGAGGCAGAGCCGGGGGCATCATTGATGGCAGGAGGTGGGGGAGGCAGAAGGGGAGGACAGAGGGAAGGATGAGAGAGGGGTGAGCCCTAGGAAGTGGGGATGGCCTCCTGCCCCTCGGTGCCCGTTCCCGCCTTCTGCTCTGGCTCAGAGCAGGAAGGCCTGAACTTACCCTTCAGCTCTGCTCGGCTTTCCTCCGCTTCTGCAGGCGGGCCCCAGGTCACAAGGCCACCTTGACCTCAACCTGTGGTCGAGAGCCACAGGAGCAGGCACTTTACTTACACTCCCGCCCGCAGGTCAGAGTTTCCACCTCTCCCCATCCCAGTCACCACCACCTTCCCCTCCACCCACCCCACCCACCAACACACACACACACACACCAGCTCCTGCTTTACCCCCACGTCGTATACAGCCCCCTCCCCCGCCCCCAGGGGGACTCGGAAGCCAGAGGCTTGTCTGGGGTGGGGGGGTGGGGGGGTGGGGGGGTGGTATGTGGGGGGGAGCTCTGTGCAAACACCGGGACCGAACGAGGGAAGGTCAGAGCCAGGCAAGAAAGAGTTCAGGTTCAGTCCGACTCAGCAGTCGCTCTCTGGGTGCAAACTTCTAGAGTCTGACACCGCCAGCCAGTTTATGGTAGGCCTATGGAAGCACATCACACATTTGGTAATAAAGGCTTCTGGTGGTGGCTCATGAACACAGTCGCTTGTGTCCCACAACGCTCAGGACTTGTGTACCCTGCCTCCCTCTGCAAAGTACATATGACCTCTCCGCGAAGGAAGACGGGTTCCCTCATCTGAGAAACAGCCACCAGCCACCGACAGGCGCCCAGCTAGGGCAGCCTCACTCAAGCTGTGAATAGACCCAGAGACCCACAGGAAACACAGAAGTTGAGCTGAGGACCCATGACAGGAGCCACGGAGTTCAACCAAAAGGCCTGAAGGAATCAGGTGTGGACAGGCCCCTACGGGTAGCACAGAGGTCACCTAGGACCGGCTCCCTCTGTACAGCACGGGAGACATCCCCCACGACACGCGGATGGGCTCTGCTGACTGAGAAAGAAAGGCCCTGGGGAGGGAGAATCGGGGATAGACACAATAGTCTGGGAGGATTCCGATGGGACCCTGCTCTGTAGGTAGAACAGAGGTCACCTAGGCGCTGCTCCCTCTGTAAAGCACAGGTGTTGAGCACCCTAAAGATGGGTTCTGCGAACCTAGAAACAGTGCTCAAGACAAAGGCCTTTGGAGGGGGGTTCTTGGATCAACACAGGAGTCCCGGGTGTGTGGGTGGGTATGTGTGCTTGGGGTGGGGGGAGAGTAAAGAGATGAAGTGTATTTTATTTAATGTATACATTATATGCAGTGGCACGGAAGTCTGTAAAGCATAGGTGACATCTCCCCGTGAGGATGGGTCCTGTGAACCGAGAAACAGCGCTTAATCCAAAGACCTTGGAGGATTGAGAGTGTGGGTAATGTTTGTGGGGGTCGGGGTGGGGAAGTAGAGAGGTTGGATCTGGGATCTAGCACAAGGTCATGGGGAATTGACGGGTCGTGAGGCCCAACAGATAGCACAGGTCCCCTGGCTCTTAGTTACATCCATTCCCAGTCTTTTGAGGATGGGTGGCCCTGGGTGGACGGGACGGGGTTTCCTTGAAGAACATAGATCCCTTCAGTAGAAGAGGCAAAACCGCCTGCACTAACTTCTGGATTCCATCTCTAAGCTCCAGAGTCCTAGTGCTGCCTTCTGCCAACTGGACTTACTCATCGGACTGTGCCTCCGACTTTGACCCTTCCACTGACACCTCGTTGGCTTCATCCACACGCCCATCAAGCCACTATACCACTGTCCATCCATCCACCCACCCACCCATCCATCCATCCATCTATCCATCCATCCATCCATCCATCCACCCACCCACCCATCCATCCATCCATCCATCCATCCATCCATCCATTCATCCACCATTCACCCACACTCCCATAAATGCATCCACGCATCCATCTATCCATCCATCCATCCATCCATCCATCCATCCATACATCCACGCACCCATCCATTCATCCATGCATCCATCTATCCATCCATCTAACCATAAATCAATCCATCCATCCATCCACCCACCCACCCGCCCATCTATTCATCCATCCATATACCCAATCTCCCATCCATCCATCCATCCATCCATCCATCCATCCATCCATTCACCCACTCTTCCATCTATTCATCCATCTACCCACCCAATCTCCCATCCATCCATCCATCCATCCATCCATCCATCCATCCATCCATGCATCCATCCATCCAACCACCCACCCACCCACCCACCCTTCCTTCCTTCCTTCCTTCCTTCCTTCCTTCCTTCCTTCCTTCCATCCATCCATCCATCCATCCAGCCAGCCATCCATCCATCCACCCTCCCATCTATTCATCCATCCATATACCCAATCTCCCATCCATCCATCCATCCATCCATCCATCCATCCATCCATCCATCCAATCATCCATCCATCCATTCACCCACCCTTCCATCTATTCATCCATCTACCCACCCAATCTCCCATCCATCCATCCATCCATCCATCCATCCATCCATCCATCCATCCATTTTCCTTCCTTCCTTCCTTCCTTCCATCCATCCATCCAGCCAGCCAGCCAGCCATCCATCCATCCAGCCATCCATCCATCCACCCACCCTCCCATCTATTCATCCATCCATATACCCAATCTCCCATCCATCCATCCATCCATCCATCCATCCATCCATCCATCCATCCAATCATCCATCCATCCATTCACCCACCCTTCCATCTATTCATCCATCTACCCACCCAATCTCCCATCCATCCATCCATCCATCCATCCATCCATCCATCCATCCATCCATTTTCCTTCCTTCCTTCCTTCCTTCCTTCCTTCCTTCCTTCCTTCTTTCCTTCCATCCATCCATTTATTGAATAAACCAACCGTCTATTAATTTTTTTGCCAGCAGCATCATTCTTCCCCAAGTCCAGAAAGGAATGCATTGGGATCAAAAAACGTCATATCAGGGGTCCCCAGTCCGTGAAATACACCTAGACCTGGGAGGCAAACGCACAGAGCAAATGGTCTGATGGTGGGTGGCTGGGAGAAGGTTGGGGTCTGGACTTGCTAATCACAGAGAGAGAGAGAGAGAGAGAGAGAGATGGGGGGGGGGCAAAAACAGCAGAAAGGTCTGAGAGCTGAGTTGTGCTTTGAAAGGTTGTTAAGGATCGTAGGTTTGCAAGCGGCCTGAATGGGTTTAGGCAGTGTGGAGTGGGGGTCCGGTTGGTTGGTGGATGAAGGTTCCCTGGACAGGGAAGGTTGGATTGGGCCAAGGTTGGTGGAAGGTGTGATAGGCAAGGAAGGGAGCAGTGTTTGTTGTTGGGTGTTGGGGAGTGTGTGTGTTGTTGTTGTGGGTGTTGTGTGTGCGTGGGGTGTGTGCTGTTTGTGTAGGGGAGGGGTCTTGAGAAGGGAAGTGTGTGTGTGTAGGACGTGTTTGGGTGCGTGCGAGTTGTAAAAGCGGAGCGGAGGGGCGTGTGGGGGGCAAAAAATGTGTAGCCCAGGCTGGCCTCGAACTCGTGATCCTCCTGCCTCTGCCTCCTTCAGCAAATCCTACCGGCGTGCGCCACCACTACCGGCGAGAGCTGCTCGACACAGAGACGTACTAGAAGCTACACGACGATGACGTGCACCTAAACCACACGCCCTCTACACACGTGCTCGTCTCCCGCCTCCCGCCTCCAGCCTCCAGCCGCCCGCCGCCCGCCGCCCGCCGCCCTCTCGCTGCAGAAAGCACTCCCGACAAAGCGGACGCCCTACACCCTCCGGCCGGCCAGCCGGCCGGCCCCTCTTGGCTCACTGCCTTCCCGGGGACTCCGGCCCAAGCCCGCCCCCTGCCGCTCCGCTCTGGAACTTACACACCCCAAACACCGGCGCTCCGGGACACCCGCTCCCCTCGGGACCCACAAGCCCGCCCCGTCCCGCCCTCCCTCCCGCCCGCCCGCCCGCTCGCCAGCCGCCCCGGCGGCGCTGGTCTCCCTCCACTCTCCTCCCGGACCCCACTCTGCCACCCAGCCCGCCCGCGGATCCTTCTTCGCCCGTCTCTACTCGCTGCTGCTGCTCCTCCTCCAGCTGCCCTGTCGCGCGCTCATCCTCACTTGGCAGCACCACCGACCCCGGTCCCTGTCCCACAAGGCTCACGAAGCACCCGCCGTGGCCACCCGGGCAGCGAGCCCGCCGCACAGCCAGCCTGGCCCTTCCTCACTGGGGGTGGGGGGTGGGGGTGGGGGTGGGAGACTCACTGACCCAGTCCCAGGGCTTCTCCTCCCAGCTCAAGCCCTCTGCCCCACCCCAACCGACCCCCTGACTGTTCTCTACACCTCCTCTTCGGAGGAGGAGGAGGAGGTGGCGCCTGTTTGGCGGCTGGCTGCTCAGCACCGCCTAACCCCAACCCACAGGTTCACCCTGGTGAGTTCAGCATGGCCTCGAGGAATCGAATGGCCGCCCGTCTGTCTGCATGGCTGCATGGCAGCATGGCTGCCTGGGTGCGAGGACTAACCGACCTGCCTGCCTGCCTGCCTGCCTGCCTGCCTGCCTGCCTGCCTGTTCTGTTTGGAAGTGGGACCTGGCTTGGTGCCCTGGGCACCTACCTGGACGCCCTGCTAGCATGAATGACAGGTGATCAAAGGCACACCTCTCGCTCTCCCTCACTCTCCCAGCCGCAGGACCCGATTCTGCCCGAGAAAGGACCCTAGGGAGACAGCCGGTCAGGGGAGGGCTGGGGTGGGGCTGGGGTGGGGGACGGGGAGCCGGAGCCCAGAGCACGGAGCCCGGAGCCCAGAGCCCGAGCCCGGGCAGGGAAGGCCCTGAGACACCACGAGGCCCAAGCATCAATCAAGCCCCCAAGGAGGTCTCAAGGTCTTCCTCGCACCCGGACCCCACCTCTTTGTCTCCTTTTTTTAAGACAAGCCCACCGGGGAGGGCTTTCTTCTAGCCTGCGGAGTCCTGACACCAGGCCTTACACTTTCTGGTATCCGACTTGACTTGACTTCGGAAAGCTTCTGAAGTCTCAGCTGCCTCTCTGGACCACTGACTCGGACTGGCGACACCCCTCGGAAGGCTTGGTTGGGTGTGACCGTTTGGGCGATCCCAGTGTCGAAGCCTTGGGTCCCTGGCATACATACCATAACCGACCGAAGGAAACGCAAAGAACCCACTGAATCTACCAATGAGGCCGGTGAAGAAAGCTGAGGAAGCAGAGGAGGGAAGTGCTAGAGAGGGCGTGGGGCCAGCGGACCGGCGGAGGGAGGCAGAGCCGGGGGCATCATTGATGGCAGGAGGTGGGGGAGGCAGAAGGGGAGGACAGAGGGAAGGATGAGAGAGGGGTGAGCCCTAGGAAGTGGGGATGGCCTCCTGCCCCTCGGTGCCCGTTCCCGCCTTCTGCTCTGGCTCAGAGCAGGAAGGCCTGAACTTACCCTTCAGCTCTGCTCGGCTTTCCTCCGCTTCTGCAGGCGGGCCCCAGGTCACAAGGCCACCTTGACCTCAACCTGTGGTCGAGAGCCACAGGAGCAGGCACTTTACTTACACTCCCGCCCGCAGGTCAGAGTTTCCACCTCTCCCCATCCCAGTCACCACCACCTTCCCCTCCACCCACCCCACCCACCAACACACACACACACACACACACACACACACACACACACACACACACCGGCTCCTGCTTTACCCCCACGTTGTATACAGCCCCCTCCCCCGCCCCCAGGGGGACTCGGAAGCCAGAGGCTTGTCTGGGGTGGGGGGGTGGGGGGGTGGTGTGGGGTGTGGGGGGGGGGGGAGCTCTGTGCAAACACCGGGACCGAACGAGGGAAGGTCAGAGCCAGGCAAGAAAGAGTTCAGGTTCAGTCCGACTCAGCAGTCGCTCTCTGGGTGCAAACTTCTAGAGTCTGACACCGCCAGCCAGTTTATGGTAGGCCTATGGAAGCACATCACACATTTGGTAATAAAGGCTTCTGGTGGTGGCTCATGAACACAGTCGCTTGTGTCCCACAACGCTCAGGACTTGTGTACCCTGCATCCCTCTGCAAAGTACATATGACCTCTCCGCAAAGGAAGACGGGTTCCCTCATCTGAGAAACAGCCACCAGCCACCGACAGGCGCCCAGCTAGGGCAGCCTCACTCAAGCTGTGAATAGACCCAGAGACCCACAGGAAACACAGAAGTTGAGCTGAGGACCCATGACAGGAGCCACGGAGTTCAACCAAAAGGCCTGAAGGAATCAGGTGTGGACAGGCCCCTACGGGTAGCACAGAGGTCACCTAGGACCGGCTCCCTCTGTACAGCACGGGAGACATCCCCCACGACACGCGGATGGGCTCTGCTGACTGAGAAAGAAAGGCCCTGGGGAGGGAGAATCGGGGATAGACACAATAGTCTGGGAGGATTCCGATGGGACCCTGCTCTGTAGGTAGAACAGAGGTCACCTAGGCGCTGCTCCCTCTGTAAAGCACAGGTGTTGAGCACCCTAAAGATGGGTTCTGCGAACCTAGAAACAGTGCTCAAGACAAAGGCCTTTGGAGGGGGGTTCTTGGATCAACACAGGAGTCCCGGGTGTGTGGGTGGGTATGTGTGCTTGGGGTGGGGGGAGAGTAAAGAGATGAAGTGTATTTTATTTAATGTATACATTATATGCAGTGGCACGGAAGTCTGTAAAGCATAGGTGACATCTCCCCGTGAGGATGGGTCCTGTGAACCGAGAAACAGCGCTTAATCCAAAGACCTTGGAGGATTGAGAGTGTGTGTAATGTTTGTGGGGGTCGGGGTGGGGAAGTAGAGAGGTTGGATCTGGGATCTAGCACAAGGCCATGGGGAATTGACGGGTCGTGAGGCCCAACAGATAGCACAGGTCCCCTGGCTCTTAGTTACATCCATTCCCAGTCTTTTGAGGATGGGTGGCCCTGGGTGGACAGGACGGGGTTTCCTTGAAGAACATAGATCCCTTCAGTAGAAGAGGCAAAACCGCCTGCACTAACTTCTGGATTCCATCTCTAAGCTCCAGAGTCCTAGTGCAGCCTTCTGCCAACTGGCCTTACTCATCGGACTGTGCCTCCGACTTTGACCCTTCCACTGACACCTCGTTGGCTTCATCCACACGCCCATCAAGCCACTATACCACTGTCCATCCATCCACCCACCCACCCATCCATCCATCCATCCATCCATCCATCCATCCACCCATCCATCCACCCATCCATCCATCCATCCATCCATCCACCATTCACCCACACTCCCATAAATGCATCCACGCATCCATCTATCCATCCATCCATCCATCCATCCATCCATACATCCACGCACCCATCCATCCATCCATGCATCCATCTATCCATCCATCTAACCATAAATCAATCCATCCATCCATCCACCCACCCACCCGCCCATCTATTCATCCATCCATATACCCAATCTCCCATCCATCCATCCATCCATCCATCCATCCATCCATCCATCCAGCCATTCACCCACTCTTCCATCTATTCATCCATCTACCCACCCAATCTCCCATCCATCATCCATCCATCCATCCATCCATCCATCCATCCATCCATCCACCCAACCACCCACCCACCCACGCACCCACCCTTCCTTCCTTCCTTCCTTCCTTCCTTCCTTCCTTCCTTCCTTCCATCCATCCATCCATCCAGCCAGCCATCCATCCATCCAGCCATACATCCATCCACCCACCCTCCCATCTATTCATCCATCCATATACCCAATCTCCCATCCATCCATCCATCCATCCATCCATCCATCCATCCATCCATCCATCCAGCCATCCATCCAATCATCCATCCAATCATCCATCCATCCATTCACCCACCCTTCCATCTATTCATCCATCTACCCACCCAATCTCCCATCCATCCATCCATCCATACATCCATCCATCCATTTTCCTTCCTTCCTTCCTTCCTTCCTTCCTTCCTTCCTTCCTTCCTTTTTTCCTTCCATCCATCCATCCATTGAATAAACCAACCGTCTATTCATTTTTTTGCCAGCAGCATCATTCTTTCCCAAGTCCAGAAAGGAATGCATTGGGATCAAAAAACGTCATATCAGGGGTCCCCAGTCCGTGAAATACACCTAGACCTGGGAGGCAAATGCACAGAGCAAATGGTCTGATGGTGGGTGGCGGGGAGAAAGTTGGGGTCTGGGCTTGCTAATCACAGAGAGAGAGAGAGAGAGAGAGAGAGAGAGAGAGAGAGAGAGAGAGAGGGGGGGGGGGGGCAAAAACAGCAGAAAGGTCTGAGAGCTGAGTTGTGCGTTGAAAGGTTGTTAAGGATCGTAGGTTTGCAAGCGGCCTGAATGGGTTTAGGCAGTGTGGAGTGGGGGTCCGGTTGGTTGGTGGATGCAGGTTCCCTGGACAGGGGAGGTTGGATTGGGCCAAGGTTGGTGGAAGGTGTGATAGGCAAGGAAAGGAGCAGTGTTTGTTGTTGGGTGTTGGGGAGTGTGTGTGTTGGTGGGGTGCGGTTTGTTGTTGTGGGTGTTATGTGTGTGTTGTTTGTGTAGGGGAGGGTGCTTGAGAAGGGAAGTGTGTGTGGGTAGGGCGTGTTTGGGTGCGTGCGAGTTGTAAAAGCGGAGCGGAGGGGCGTGTGGGGGGCAAAAAATGTGTAGCCCAGGCTGGCCTCGAACTCGTGATCCTCCTGCCTCTGCCTCCTTCAGCAAATCCTACCGGCGTGCGCCACCACTACCGGCGAGAGCCGCTCGACACAGAGACGTACTAGAAGCTACCCGACGATGACGTGCACCTAAACCACACGCCCTCTTCACACGTGCTCGTCTCCCGCCTCCCGCCTCCAGCCTCCAGCCGCCCGCCGCCCGCCGCCCGCCGCCCGCCGCCCTCTCGCTGCAGAAAACACTCCCGACAAAGCGGACGCCCTACACCCTCCGGCCGGCCGGCCGGCCCCTCTTGGCTCACTGCCTTCCCGGGGACTCCGGCCCAAGCCCGCCCCCTGCCGCTCCGCTCTGGAACTTACACACCCCAAACACCGGCGCTCCGGGACACCCGCTCCCCTCGGGACCCACAAGCCCGCCCCGTCCCGCCCTCCCTCCCGCCCGCCCGCCCGCTCGCCAGCCGCCCCGGCGGCGCTGGTCTCCCTCCACTCTCCTCCCGGACCCCACTCTGCCACCCAGCCCGCCCGCCGATCCTTCTTCGCCCGTCTCTACTCGCTGCTGCTGCTCCTCCTCCAGCTGCCCTGTCGCGCGCTCATCCTCACTTGGCAGCACCACCGACCCCGGTCCCTGTCCCACAAGGCTCACGAAGCACCCGCCGTGGCCACCCGGGCAGCGAGCCCGCCGCACAGCCAGCCTGGCCCTTCCTCACTGGGGGTGGGGGGTGGGGATGGGAGACTCACTGACCCAGTCCCAGGGCTTCTCCTCCCAGCTCAAGCCCTCTGCCCCACCCCAGCCGACCCCCTGACTGTTCTCTACACCTCCTCTTCGGAGGAGGAGGAGGAGGTGGCGCCTGTTTGGCGGCTGGCTGCTCAGCACCGCCTAACCCCACCCCACAGGTTCTCCCTGGTGAGTTCAGCATGGCCTCGAGGAATCGAATGGCCGCCCGTCTGTCTGCATGGCTGCATGGCAGCATGGCTGCCTGGGTGCGAGGACTAACCGACCTGCCTGCCTGCCTGCCTGCCTGCCTGCCTGCCTGCCTGCCTGTTCTGTTTGGAAGTGGGACCTGGCTGGGTGCCCTGGGCACCTACCTGGACGCCCTGCTAGCGTGAATGACAGGCGATCAAAGGCACGCCTCTCGCTCTCCCTCACTCTCCCAGCCGCAGGACCCGATTCTGCCCGAGAAAGGACCCTAGGGAGACAGCCGGTCAGGGGAGGGCTGGGGTGGGGCTGGGGTGGGGGACGGGGAGCCGGAGCCCAGAGCACGGAGCCCGGAGCCCGAGCCCGGGCAGGGAAGGCCCTGAGACACCACGAGGCCCAAGCATCAATCAAGCCCCCAAGGAGGTCTCAAGGTCTTCCTCGCACCCGGACCCCACCTCTTTGTCTCCTTTTTTTAAGACAAGCCCACCGGGGAGGGCTTTCTTCTAGCCTGCGGAGTCCTGACACCAGGCCTTACACTTTCTGGTATCCGACTTGACTTGACTTCGGAAAGCTTCTGAAGTCTCAGCTGCCTCTCTGGACCACTGACTCGGACTGGCGACACCCCTCGGAAGGCTTGGTTGGGTGTGACCGTTTGGGCGATCCCAGTGTCGAAGCCTTGGGTCCCTGGCATACATACCATAACCGACCGAAGGAAACGCAAAGAACCCACTGAATCTACCAATGAGGCCGGTGAAGAAAGCTGAGGAAGCAGAGGAGGGAAGTGCTAGAGAGGGCGTGGGGCCAGCGGACCGGCGGAGGGAGGCAGAGCGGGGGGCATCATTGATGGCAGGAGGTGGGGGAGGCAGAAGGGGAGGACAGAGGGAAGGATGAGAGAGGGGTGAGCCCTAGGAAGTGGGGATGGCCTCCTGCCCCTCGGTGCCCGTTCCCGCCTTCTGCTCTGGCTCAGAGCAGGAAGGCCTGAACTTACCCTTCAGCTCTGCTCGGCTTTCCTCCGCTTCTGCAGGCGGGCCCCAGGTCACAAGGCCACCTTGACCTCAACCTGTGGTCGAGAGCCACAGGAGCAGGCACTTTACTTACACTCCCGCCCGCAGGTCAGAGTTTCCACCTCTCCCCATCCCAGTCACCACCACCTTCCCCTCCACCCACCCCACCCACCAACACACACACACACACACACACACACACACACACACACACACACACACACACACACACACACCGGCTCCTGCTTTACCCCCCACGTCGTATACAGCCCCCTCCCCCGCCCCCAGGGGGACTCGGAAGCCAGAGGCTTGTCTGGGGTGGGGGGTTGGGGGTTGGGGGGGTGGTGTGGGGTGGGGGGGGAGCTCTGTGCAAACACCGGGACCGAACGAGGGAAGGTCAGAGCCAGGCAAGAAAGAGTTCAGGTTCAGTCCGACTCAGCAGTCGCTCTCTGGGTGCAAACTTCTAGAGTCTGACACCGCCAGCCAGTTTATGGTAGGCCTATGGAAGCACATCACACATTTGGTAATAAAGGCTTCTGGTGGTGGCTCATGAACACAGTCGCTTGTGTCCCACAACGCTCAGGACTTGTGTACCCTGCATCCCTCTGCAAAGTACATATGACCTCTCCGCGAAGGAAGACGGGTTCCCTCATCTGAGAAACAGCCACCAGCCACCGACAGGCGCCCAGCTAGGGCAGCCTCACTCAAGCTGTGAATAGACCCAGAGACCCACAGGAAACACAGAAGTTGAGCTGAGGACCCATGACAGGAGCCACGGAGTTCAACCAAAAGGCCTGAAGGAATCAGGTGTGGACAGGCCCCTACGGGTAGCACAGAGGTCACCTAGGACCGGCTCCCTCTGTACAGCACGGGAGACATCCCCCACGACACGCGGATGGGCTCTGCTGACTGAGAAAGAAAGGCCCTGGGGAGGGAGAATCGGGGATAGACACAATAGTCTGGGAGGATTCCGATGGGACCCTGCTCTGTAGGTAGAACAGAGGTCACCTAGGCTCTGCTCCCTCTGTAAAGCACAGGTGTTGAGCACCCTAAAGATGGGTTCTGCGAACCTAGAAACAGTGCTCAAGACAAAGGCCTTTGGAGGGGGGTTCTTGGATCAACACAGGAGTCCCGGGTGTGTGGGTGGGTATGTGTGCTTGGGGTGGGGGGAGAGTAAAGAGATGAAGTGTATTTTATTTAATGTATACATTATATGCAGTGGCACGGAAGTCTGTAAAGCATAGGTGACATCTCCCCGTGAGGATGGGTCCTGTGAACCGAGAAACAGCGCTTAATCCAAAGACCTTGGAGGATTGAGAGTGTGTGTAATGTTTGTGGGGGTCGGGGTGGGGAAGTAGAGAGGTTGGATCTGGGATCTAGCACAAGGCCATGGGGAATTGACGGGTCGTGAGGCCCAACAGATAGCACAGGTCCCCTGGCTCTTAGTTACATCCATTCCCAGTCTTTTGAGGATGGGTGGCCCTGGGTGGACGGGACGGGGTTTCCTTGAAGAACATAGATCCCTTCAGTAGAAGAGGCAAAACCGCCTGCACTAACTTCTGGATTCCATCTCTAAGCTCCAGAGTCCTAGTGCAGCCTTCTGCCAACTGGCCTTACTCATCGGACTGTGCCTCCGACTTTGACCCTTCCACTGACACCTCCTTGGCTTCATCCACACGCCCATCAAGCCACTATACCACTGTCCATCCATCCACCCACCCACCCATCCATCCATCCATCCATCCATCCATCCATCCATCCATCCACCCATCCATCCACCCATCCATCCATCCATCCATCCATCCACCATTCACCCACACTCCCATAAATGCATCCATGCATCCATCTATCCATCCATCCATCCATCCATCCATCCATCCATACATCCACGCACCCATCCATCCATCCATGCATCCATCTATCCATCCATCTAACCATAAATCAATCCATCCATCCATCCACCCACCCACCCGCCCATCTATTCATCCATCCATATACCCAATCTCCCATCCATCCATCCATCCATCCATCCATCCATCCATCCATCCAGCCATTCACCCACTCTTCCATCTATTCATCCATCTACCCACCCAATCTCCCATCCATCATCCATCCATCCATCCATCCATCCATCCATCCATCCATCCATCCACCCAACCACCCACCCACCCACGCACCCACCCTTCCTTCCTTCCTTCCTTCCTTCCTTCCTTCCTTCCTTCCTTCCTTCCATCCATCCATCCAGCCAGCCATCCATCCATCCAGCCATACATCCATCCACCCACCCTCCCATCTATTCATCCATCCATATACCCAATCTCCCATCCATCCATCCATCCATCCATCCATCCATCCAGCCATCCATCCATCCAGCCATCCATCCAATCATCCATCCATCCATTCACCCACCCTTCCATCTATTCATCCATCTACCCACCCAATCTCCCATCCATCCATCCATCCATCCATCCATCCATCCATCCATTTTCCTTCCTTCCTTCCTTCCTTCCTTCCTTCCTTCCTTCCTTCCTTCCTTCTTTCCTTCCATCCATCCATCCATTGAATAAACCAACCGTCTATTCATTTTTTTGCCAGCAGCATCATTCTTCCCCAAGTCCAGAAAGGAATGCATTGGGATCAAAAAACGTCATATCAGGGGTCCCCAGTCCGTGAAATACACCTAGACCTGGGAGGCAAATGCACAGAGCAAATGGTCTGATGGTGGGTGGCTGGGAGAAAGTTGGGGTCTGGGCTTGCTAATCACAGGAGAGAGAGAGAGAGAGAGAGAGAGAGAGAGAGAGAGAGAGAGAGAGAGAGAGAGAGAGAGGGGGGGGGGGGCAAAAACAGCAGAAAGGTCTGAGAGCTGAGTTGTGCGTTGAAAGGTTGTTAAGGATCGTAGGTTTGCAAGCGGCCTGAATGGGTTTAGGCAGTGTGGAGTGGGGGTCCGGTTGGTTGGTGGATGCAGGTTCCCTGGACAGGGGAGGTTGGATTGGGCCAAGGTTGGTGGAAGGTGTGATAGGCAAGGAAGGGAGCAGTGTTTGTTGTTGGGTGTTGGGGAGTGTGTGTGTTGGTGGGGTGCGGTTTGTTGTTGTGGGTGTTATGTGTGTGTTGTTTGTGTAGGGGAGGGTGCTTGAGAAGGGAAGTGTGTCTGGGTAGGGCGTGTTTGGGTGCGTGCGAGTTGCAAAAGCGGAGCGGAGGGGCGTGTGGGGGGCAAAAAATGTGTAGCCCAGGCTGGCCTCGAACTCGTGATCCTCCTGCCTCTGCCTCCTGCCTCTGCCTCCTTCAGCAAATCCTACCGGCGTGCGCCACCACTACCGGCGAGAGCCGCACGACACAGAAACGTACTAGAAGCTACCCGACGATGACGTGCACCTAAACCACACGCCCTCTACACACGTGCTCGTCTCCCGCTTCCCGCCGCCCGCCGCCCGCCCCCCCTGCGCCCCCCTCGCTGCAGAAAACACTCCCGACAAGGCGGACGCCCTACACCCGCCGGCCGGCCCCTCTTGGCTCACTGCCTTCCCGGGGACTCCGGCCCAAGCCCGCCCCCTGCCGCTCCGCTCTGGAACTTACACACCCCAAACACCGGCGCTCCGGGACACCCCGCTCCCCTCGGGACCCACAAGCCCGCCCCGTCCCGCCCTCCCTCCCGCCCGCCCGCTCGCCAGCCGCCCCGGCGGCGCTGGTCTCCCTCCACTCTCCTCCCGGACCCCACTCTGCCGCCCACAAGCAGCCCTCTGCCACCCAGCCCGCTCGCCGATCCTTCTTCGCCCGTCTCTACTCGCTGCTGCTGCTCCTCCTCCAGCTGCCCTGTCGCGCGCTCATCCTCACTTGGCAGCACCACCGACCCCGGTCCCTGTCCCACAAAGCTCACGAAGCACCCGCCGTGGCCACCCGGGCAGCGAGCCCGCCGCACAGCCAGCCTGGCCCTTCCTCACTGGGGGGGTGGGTGGGGGGTGGGGGGGGGTGGGAGACTCACTGACCCAGTCCCAGGGCTTCTCCTCCCAGCTCAAGCCCTCTGCCCCACCCCAGCCGACCCCCTGACTGTTCTCTACACCTCCTCTTCGGAGGAGGAGGAGGAGGAGGAGGAGGAGGAGGAGGAGGAGGAGGAGGAGGAGGAGGAGGAGGAGGTGGTGGCGCCTGTTTGGCGGCTGCTCAGCACCGCCTAACCCCAACCCACAGGTTCACCCTGGTGAGTTCAGCATGGCCTCGAGGAATCGAATGGCCGCCCGTCTGTCTGCATGGCTGCATGGCAGCATGGCTGCCTGGGTGCGAGGACTAACCGACCTGCCTGCCTGCCTGCCTGCCTGCCTGCCTGCCTGCCTGCCTGCCTGTTCTATTTGGAAGTGGGACCTGGCTGGGTGCCCTGGGCACCTACCTGGACGCCCTGCTAGCGTGAATGGACAGGCGATCAAAGGCACGCCTCTCGCTCTCCCTCACTCTCCCAGCCGCAGGACCCGATTCTGCCCGAGAAAGGACCCTAGGGAGACAGCCGGTCAGGGGAGGGCTGGGGTGGGGCTGGGGTGGGGGACGGGGAGCCGGAGCCCAGAGCACGGAGCCCGGAGCCCGAGCCCGGGCAGGGAAGGCCCTGAGACACCACGAGGCCCAAGCATCAATCAAGCCCCCAAGGAGGTCTCAAGGTCTTCCTCGCACCCGGACCCCACCTCTTTGTCTCCTTTTTTTAAGACAAGCCCACCGGGGAGGGCTTTCTTCTAGCCTGCGGAGTCCTGACACCAGGCCTTACACTTTCTGGTATCCGACTTGACTTGACTTCGGAAAGCTTCTGAAGTCTCAGCTGCCTCTCTGGACCACTGACTCGGACTGGCGACACCCCCTCGGAAGGCTTGGTTGGGTGTGACCGTTTGGGCGATCCCAGTGTCGAAGCCTTGGGTCCCTGGCATACATACCATAACCGACCGAAGGAAACCCAAAGAACCCACTGAATCTACCAATGAGGCCGGTGAAGAAAGCTGAGGAAGCAGAGGAGGGAAGTGCTAGAGAGGGCGTGGGGCCAGCGGACCGGCGGAGGGAGGCAGAGCCGGGGGCATCATTGATGGCAGGAGGTGGGGGAGGCAGAAGGGGAGGACAGAGGGAAGGATGAGAGAGGGGTGAGCCCTAGGAAGTGGGATGGCCTCCTGCCCCTCGGTGCCCGTTCCCGCCTTCTGCTCTGGCTCAGAGCAGGAAGGCCTGAACTTACCCTTCAGCTCTGCTCGGCTTTCCTCCGCTTCTGCAGGCGGGCCCCAGGTCACAAGGCCACCTTGACCTCAACCTGTGGTCGAGAGCCACAGGAGCAGGCACTTTACTTACACTCCCGCCCGCAGGTCAGAGTTTCCACCTCTCCCCATCCCAGTCACCACCACCTTCCCCTCCACCCACCCCACCCACCAACACACACACACACACACCAGCTCCTGCTTTACCCCCACGTCGTATACAGCCCCCTCCCCCGCCCCCAGGGGGACTCGGAAGCCAGAGGCTTGTCTGGGGTGGGGGGGTGGGGGGGTGGGGGGGTGGTATGTGGGGGGGAGCTCTGTGCAAACACCGGGACCGAACGAGGGAAGGTCAGAGCCAGGCAAGAAAGAGTTCAGGTTCAGTCCGACTCAGCAGTCGCTCTCTGGGTGCAAACTTCTAGAGTCTGACACCGCCAGCCAGTTTATGGTAGGCCTATGGAAGCACATCACACATTTGGTAATAAAGGCTTCTGGTGGTGGCTCATGAACACAGTCGCTTGTGTCCCACAACGCTCAGGACTTGTGTACCCTGCTCCCTCTGCAAAGTACATATGACCTCTCCGCGAAGGAAGACGGGTTCCCTCATCTGAGAAACAGCCACCAGCCACCGACAGGCGCCCAGCTAGGGCAGCCTCACTCAAGCTGTGAATAGACCCAGAGACCCACAGGAAACACAGAAGTTGAGCTGAGGACCCATGACAGGAGCCACGGAGTTCAACCAAAAGGCCTGAAGGAATCAGGTGTGGACAGGCCCCTACGGGTAGCACAGAGGTCACCTAGGACCGGCTCCCTCTGTACAGCACGGGAGACATCCCCCACGACACGCGGATGGGCTCTGCTGACTGAGAAAGAAAGGCCCTGGGGAGGGAGAATCGGGGATAGACACAATAGTCTGGGAGGATTCCGATGGGACCTGCTCTGTAGGTAGAACAGAGGTCACCTAGGCGCTGCTCCCTCTGTAAAGCACAGGTGTTGAGCACCCTAAAGATGGGTTCTGCGAACCTAGAAACAGTGCTCAAGACAAAGGCCTTTGGAGGGGGGTTCTTGGATCAACACAGGAGTCCCGGGTGTGTGGGTGGGTATGTGTGCTTGGGGTGGGGGGAGAGTAAAGAGATGAAGTGTATTTTATTTAATGTATACATTATATGCAGTGGCACGGAAGTCTGTAAAGCATAGGTGACATCTCCCCGTGAGGATGGGTCCTGTGAACCGAGAAACAGCGCTTAATCCAAAGACCTTGGAGGATTGAGAGTGTGGGTAATGTTTGTGGGGGTCGGGGTGGGGAAGTAGAGAGGTTGGATCTGGGATCTAGCACAAGGTCATGGGAATTGACGGGTCGTGAGGCCCAACAGATAGCACAGGTCCCCTGGCTCTTAGTTACATCCATTCCCAGTCTTTTGAGGATGGGTGGCCCTGGGTGGACGGGACGGGGTTTCCTTGAAGAACATAGATCCCTTCAGTAGAAGAGGCAAAACCGCCTGCACTAACTTCTGGATTCCATCTCTAAGCTCCAGAGTCCTAGTGCTGCCTTCTGCCAACTGGACTTACTCATCGGACTGTGCCTCCGACTTTGACCCTTCCACTGACACCTCGTTGGCTTCATCCACACGCCCATCAAGCCACTATACCACTGTCCATCCATCCACCCACCCACCCATCCATCCATCCATCTATCCATCCATCCATCCATCCATCCACCCACCCACCCATCCATCCATCCATCCATCCATCCATCCATCCATTCATCCACCATTCACCCCACACTCCCATAAATGCATCCACGCATCCATCTATCCATCCATCCATCCATCCATCCATCCATCCATACATCCACGCACCCATCCATTCATCCATGCATCCATCTATCCATCCATCTAACCATAAATCAATCCATCCATCCATCCACCCACCCACCCGCCCATCTATTCATCCATCCATATACCCAATCTCCCATCCATCCATCCATCCATCCATCCATCCATCCATCCATTCACCCACTCTTCCATCTATTCATCCATCTACCCACCCAATCTCCCATCCATCCATCCATCCATCCATCCATCCATCCATCCATCCATGCATCCATCCATCCAACCACCACCCACCCACCCACCCTTCCTTCCTTCCTTCCTTCCTTCCTTCCTTCCTTCCTTCCTTCCATCCATCCATCCATCCATCCAGCCAGCCATCCATCCATCCACCCTCCCATCTATTCATCCATCCATATACCCAATCTCCCATCCATCCATCCATCCATCCATCCATCCATCCATCCATCCATCCAATCATCCATCCATCCATTCACCCACCCTTCCATCTATTCATCCATCTAC
>JARWLC010000272.1:0-27287 GCA_033318265.1 Phyllotis vaccarum | reverse complement strand
AAGTTTGAATATCAGAGACGGGAAACAGACCACAGTCAAATATCAACCAGATACCTTTCAGCTTCGTCTGTCTAGTTCTTTGTCACTACAACAGAAAAATCTTTCTAAGCATATGTTAAATACCTTCTTTGCCAAGTTGTTGAACTTCAAGTTTAAGATTAAACGTATAAACTACTACTATTTGGTAGTTAAGCTTGAAATCCCAGAAACACAGAAAGTATTTTGTCTCTGAAATTATAAGTTTACATGCATAGTTCATCACTCCTGGTTGTGCTATTCATGAACAAAAACAGAAAAAGAATGAATTTTGGGTGGTAATAGAGAGGATCAGGGAAGACTAGGAAGGGAGGAAATAGGGTGCTGAAGAGATTTAAATAAAAGGAATAAACATGTTTTTTTTAAAGTTATCATTAGGTGCTAAAAATTTAACACAAAACAAAAACCAGGTTTATACATAAAACACATATTCATCTGAATATTGTTGAAAATTATTACATTTGCAAAACAGAATAACATAGCAGTAATACTTTGAAACAAATGGTGAAAGTTATATATACATTGTGATGTCCAAATAGACTCCAACATGAGGAGGATTTAAGCATTTGGTTACTGTTTCAATGCCTGTAGATGATTAAAATAACAAGAAAATATCAAGATGTCCTCTTCGAAAGTAATATTAAACATAATATTAAGAAGACAGGAAATGTCAAAGCATAACAAACACATGGATACACATCATCAGTGGTGTCTTCAGGATGATATACAGTAATCTGAACACTGGTCCAAGATCACGGCTAGTGTAAGTGGCTTTGTCAGCCTCACACACTGGTGCACAGGTATCCAGGTCTATGTACTAAGATTGGGATCAGTCATTTATCATGTTCTATTAATACCCTGGAGATTGATTACTGATATTCCAGTCTATCCTTGCTACACTTAAGCTCTGAGGGGAGAATGGTTATATTGATGAGGAGGAGAATGACCAAGTCCTCTTTGCCCCCAGTAGGGGAAGGAAGGTTTTAAATTTTCTTGGAAAGAGGTGGAGGTTAAATACTTCTTTTGGATAATGAGCATGTGTGAGACAACGTTGTTCAATGGATACACTATGTAAGGACTCATATTCAGGATTTCAATACTCCTCAACCATGCTCAGAAATGTAGGTATAGGGATCAATGGGTCAGAGGTAAGAGATATGAGTATTTCCCTTGGACTTGGGAAGAAATGAGAGCTCAACATTCTTGAAGAAAATACAATGCCCCCAAGCAAAGAAGGGAAATATCTGAGGTTCTCTCGGTAAAAAAAAAATGTGGAAATTTGAGGCCTCATTATATAGTCTAGTATGCTGGGTTGTGCATATTTAGAAATCTGCATAACCACTCCTTGACATGAGATCAAGGTCTCTGCCTACCTCTGGCATTGAAACAAATTGCAGGTACTGCCTTATCAGTGTCCAGGTCTTCATGGGTCATATCAACATCTGTCCAAAGTGAATGACAAGCCAGCCGTAGGTCAGAATATTTATCTCAATGTCTGAAGAAACCTACAAGATGGCTGAAATAATGATGAGAATAAAGTATGATGATATAAGGATGAAATAATTGTAGACTTGCTTCAATTGAATGGCAAACAAAAAGAGGTCCTTTTACAATGCACTTCTATTTTTTAATATGAAGTTTCTGGCCTAGCCAAAAGATTTGAATCATCTCTTAGCCTCAATTAATCACAAAAGGCTTATATTAATTTCAATATATTTGGCCTATGGCTCAGGCATATTCCTAGTTAGCTCTTTCATTTTAATTCAACCCATTTCCATTCATCTGCCCTGCCACAAAACCTGTGGATAAAAAATACAACATACTACTTGGGTTGCTGGTTCACATGTCTTTTGTCTCCCATCTTTATTTATGTTCACTCATTTTGTCTCCTTCTAAGATGCCCACCATATCTCCAGAGAATCCCTGTATTAATGAATAATATTTACAGCATACAGAAAGGCATCCCACATCACTTTTCTTATTTTCTAATAAGAAAAAGAAGGTTTAAATTTTAACATATCAAAATTGCATATAACAAACAGTTATCCAGCAAAAGTGTAGCTACAATATCTTGTCTATTTAACAGATGTTATGATGCAAATTAACTTAGTAGATATATACAGAACCTTCCAAATAAACACAATGGAAAACACATATTCAGCACCTTTTGGAGCATTCTCTAATACTGATCATATATTCAGTCATAAAGCAAATATCTATAGATACAAAATGGTAATAACAAAATGATCTATATCAGAACACAATAATCTATAGTTTAGCAAAAACAAAAATTACAGGAATCCTACAAATTCATGGACTGAACATCTCTTTATTGAACCAACTTTGGGTCAATGAAGAACTTTTAAAAAATCAATGATTTCTTAGAACTTAAAGAAAGTTTATCCTAAGTATACTCAAACTTATAAGACACTATAAAAGAATTACTGAGAGAAAATTTTATATCACTACATGCCTATATGAAATATCTAGAGATATCTCATAAAACAAAATTAACAGCATAAACGGAAGCTTTAGAATAACTCACCTTGCAACTTCTTATACCTTTTGTGGAATAGATGGGAAGAAAGAAAATGGGAAGAATGAAGTCTAATTGGGAGGAAAGAAAAGGGGTAGGTATGGGGGAACATAGATAAAAAAGACAATTGTATTGAAAAATACTATATTAAAGAAAAAAATTATAAAAGGAATTTCACGTAGAAAGAGGAGAGTGAAGAAAATAAATAGAGGTTAAAAATTGATATAATTGAAACAAAATTGGAAAATACAAACAATCAATAATCAAAGAATGGCTTTTATGAGGAAGTAAACAAGATAGATAAAATGTATCCATACTAACCAAAAAGCAGAAAGAGAGTCTCTAAATTAACAGAATCAGCACTAAAAGCAGGGACATAGCCACAAACATTGGAGAAATCCAGAGAATTATTAGAGCATACCATGAAAATCTACACAGCAACATAATCCCACTACAGGTATGTGTTGCAGGCATCCTGGTGTGAGAGTGAGAATTTCTTTTCCCATGATGTCAATGTGGCATGTCCTTGGTCTCCTTGAATCTCTTGAGAGACCAATGATTCTCCTGTGTGCTTAGGCCATTCATCAGGTAGGTTGGTGTCTAGAGAGAATACAGAAAACTCCAGGTCTGAGAGTGACTTCGGGAATTTGGAGAAAGATTAGAAGTTTCCAAGTGGTGTCTGGTGTAGAATGAGAAGAAGGTGAGGGGTAAAGGTTTGGGGAGAGATTGTGACAGAGCTGAAAGTGGTAGAAAATGGCTGCCTGTTGATGTCTAGCAGACACAGCCCAGGTCCTGGTAGGCAAAGAGAGAGGAGGCCTGCAATGTTTCATCATTGAATGTGTTTTTGTCCCCAGTAAGGTTCCTTGCTAGCCTGGACTTTGAGTCAATGCTGTCGATATCCAGGGCTACCAGTGGCACCTACTGAGGAAAAATTTAAACAACATCCACTTGAACCCACATAAGGATTCCTGTGATGTGCAGAAATTCTCAGAGTTTTGGTTGTCCTTCTCCTCTACCATGCGAACATCAGAACATCAGATCATGAGAATTCAGGCCCCTGAAACTGAGGCCCAAACAAATGCAAACAGTTGCATTCCTGTTTCCTTGTTTCAATTCAGGAGCAGCCTTATGCCAGGTGGGAAACAAGCACTAGGCAAATGACATCATTTAGGTATGGTGTTCATCTCCCCTGTGTCATCTGCATACCATTCCTTGTGTACTGAGATTGCCAGTACTACCCACCTTCACCTACCATCCTGGATACATCCCTTCTTGGCTGGTCACCTTGAATTCAAAGCTGGTTTTTCCCTAAGTGCAAAGTATAAGCAGACCCAAAGCCATCCTAGTAGCTATAGTAATCATTCTTTTAGGAATGATCATGTAGTCAGCTGCTGAATCTCTGACCAGCCTGGAGGGGAATTTATTCTGTCGGACTATCTCGTCTGGCCATTGAGAGGTCTTTGCTTAAGCCCTGATCCCAATTTAATGAAATGGTTTCTGAGGCTCCAGCCACACTGTTCATATTGCGATGTGGTTTCTGTAGCATTCACTTAGGAGACCTTGCAGGTTTTAAAGTTCACAGGCCACACCTACCATCACTACAGTGTCCTAATTTTGTGGCCTTCAGCAGCTGGCAGGTACCCAAAGTAGAATTTTTTTGCAAAGTACACTGGAGTACCCCATGAGGTTGCTAAGCCACAGATCCTCACAGAGTCTGTGCCCACATTCTCCACACTTTCTGGCATTCATTGTAACAAGCCTAGAGCTCTACCTGTGGACAATGTGGCATAGATGGTGTTCAGCCCTCTTGGACTGTTGGAATAGCCATCTGCTATTCTACTTTGGAAAGCAGAGAGTGAGTGCCACTCCATGGCCTGTAGCAGTTTGCATTTTAGCAGCTGGCATTTTAACTGAGCTATTTTCATCAAGGGAAACTGATTCTGCCAGCAGTTTCCTGTGCTTATTTGTACATGATGATTACCCTGCCAGGAACAGCTCCAGTGGTGGCTGCAGAGCACAGGTGGAAGTCTCCTTGGTCCAGAATGGGTATGTGAAGATCCAGGATCCAGGTGAATAATGCTGAGCAGCACTATGCCTGGCTGTCTTAGTTCAAGTAGCACTGCCTTCTGGGTCCTGGAGCTGAAATTGTGTAAATAGAATTAGAGGGTGACATGCAGGAGACTCTGTAGCCTGGGCTGCATCTCAGTTCATTGCCCTTCCCACCTACCAGCCCTCATTTTCTGCACCAGGTCGTTCAGGGTCCTGCTAGCTTTTGACCAAGACTCCCCTGCAACACCCACATCTTTCTTTTGTGAAACACACACTGAAACTCAGGGCCTCAGTATTAAGTAGTGACTGTGGCCTAAAGTCTGTTATCTGTTGTACTCATTCCATTCAATCCCCTCTTTTCTCTATCTGGTAGACCTTCTAAATTTTTGTCTTTTTGTTTCTGTTAGAAATGTTTTTCCATGAAGATGTAGCAGGAGAAATTCAGGGACTGGGACTTTTAAGATAAGTTTTGTGCCCAGAGCCACATACCAAAATCTAGAAGGAATCTGGAATGTAGCAACAGTGACCACCGTGATTATTTAGCTCTTGGGCAAAAAGCTCAATTCAGAGTGGAGGATCAGAGTAGATTAGAAGCACCCAGAATAGTGTGTGGACTAGTAGAGTGATCAAGAAAGGTCAGTCCATCTCTTGGCTTCCATAATGGACAGACTTCCCTGTTCCTATTTTTTCTACTCTCTGTGATGTGGGATATCCTGGCAGATTAAATACTCCTGTATCCTGACTAATTTACTTTGTCTAAACCCAGGGAACCTCCCATGTTCAAAGGTAGAAATGCCTCTTACCCAGCTCTGTCCTGTCTAGGCATCATCTCAATTGGAAGCATACTTAGACCAGGCTCTGGAATTAACAGAGATAGTATCTTGGATATTATAACTAATGTAGCTGTACTTGTGTTTGTAAGGTTTTCGTCTGTGTTTTTCTCTGTGTGTTTATTCACTGAATGTTTTCCAAACAGAAAGTCTTGTGAGAGCCCATAAGCAGTTGTAGTAGGGCACAGTGTGTAACAGATATGATAGTAATCTCAGGGTTGAATGGAGGACAGGCTGGCATGTAGGCCAAGCCCTTTAGGTCTCTAACTTTCTTGTTCAGATTGGGTGAACACAGGTCTGCAGTGGTATGGTCCTGTGTTTATTTATATCATGGCTTATAGGTATAACCATGAAGGTTATTTTCTGTAGATTTTTGGACAAGAACCTTTTGTAGGCACATTTGAGAAGGTAGCAGGATTGTTTTTATTGAAGCCTTTTGTAGAAGCTCTACAAATTTAGCCCCATAAACAACTCCTAAATCCATCTAGCAGGTATAATTCTTTGTAGCCTCAGAGATAAAATTCCCAAGAGGCTTTATATTCTTTGTATGCATGTTTGTTTCTATCCCAGGGGTCTGGGATACTGGTTGTAAGGAGGAAACCACATTGAGTGTTCCTGGAGGATACCTAATACTTGTTGGGACTTCACTGAGAAGGAAACGGGTCAGTATCAGCTTAAGGAATTTTCACATGACAAATGAGAATTGCTTCTCCCATTGCAATTAGTTGGCTTGTCTTTGGTCTTAAATCCTTAGAGTAAATCCAGAATCTCCTATGTGATGAGGATATGCCAAAGGTAGATGTACTTCTAGAGAAGTTATAAAAAGTTGCATGTCTGAGGACTTGAGAACTTTCAAGAAAGGAAAGAGAAGTTTTCTAAGTTGTAACTTGTGGCTGGTGCAAGGAGAATGTGTGGAGTAAAGAGTACAAAGTGTAGAACTTAGGAGAGTAGATAGATTCTGAAATATGATAAGTCATAATGGTTGCCAACAAGTCCTAGATGAAGGTTAGGAAAAAGTGCCAGGTGGGAAAGGAACAGAGAGCTGGAATACTTTATCCTTTGATGTTTCCTTGTCCCTAGAGCAGTGTAATTGTTGGTATACATACAGATGCCTGACCTCTGATTATGCCCGTCTGTGAGCAGCATTTTTGCAGGTGCAAACACAACACTTAACTAAGAAGAGAAATACATGTGTAGTGGTCATCTCACCTATGTCATTTTCCCACATTCACGTGTGTGATAATACTGAAGGTACCACCACAAGAGTCAGCCTGCAATATCCTTTTTTGGTTAGGAGCCATGGCCTGAAGATTTTTTATTCCCAAGTTATAAGTGTCAGCAAACAAGGCCAGCATAGAAACTGTAGTGGTACCCCTGGCTGCAAAGTTCAAGTAGACAGCTGTTGAATCCCTGACCTTCCTGGACAGATATGGGGAGATTCTTAGCCTGTTGTCCTCAAGTACATGAGGTGGTTTCTGATCCTCCTACTCTGTGGTGCAAATGGACATGTAGTTTCTGTAGCATTCTTTTAGGGATAATTTCAGGCTCTCCGTTTCTAAGTCACACACACACCACCACAGGGTCCTCATGTGGGAGGGTTTAGGGACCTGTTGATATGCAAAACACATTGTCTCAGGACAGGGCAGTAAAGGATCCTTTGAGGATCTTGAGCCCCATCTACTTCCAGAAACACTAACCAAATTCTCCATACTTCCTGAGCTTCCTTGCAGCAGACCTAGAGAACTATTTGTGTTCAGTGGGGTCCTAGAATATTGGCAGCCTATCATGGACTGTTTGGAAAGCCATTTGTTGTTTTTTGCTTTGGCTTTTAGTAGTTAGCATTTTCACCTCACTACTTCCATCAGAGAACTGTTTTCCCAAACCTGACAACAGATCACTGTGCTACTATGGACATGGAAATGGCTTTGTTTTACAAGCTTCAGTGTTAACTCAGAGGACATATTTAGGTCTCCTGAGCATTCCTTGGCCCAGGAGAGATATGGGAGGCACGATGGTCCTGTTGACCCATGCCAGATGGCGCTATTTCTGCTTAAAGGGCATGTAGGGTTAGCCTTTCAGGGTCTCCATCTTTCAGCTTCACCTTAGGATGGGACAAGGTCTTCAATGATCTAGTCCAGTATGGTCGTGTGTGACAAGTGTTATCAGTATGTGGATGTTCTTTTCATGTTGCTTGGTGGATGAGAGCATTTTTTAGAAAACCATGGCAAAGGTAGCAGGATTGATTATTGCCTGGCTTTATTTGCAACACTTGTAATTCAGCTACAATCACACACACACATTCACATACACACACACACACACACACACACACACACACACACACAAACACAAACGCATTCTATCCCAACCCGTCATACCTTCAGTGATGTCTTTTTCATGATTCATAAGCAGTGCTTCCAGGAATCTTTGTAAGATTGGAAGACCTTAGCTGTTGTTTTCTCTGGGAGGCATGGATAGTAGTCTTCTAGGTGCATCATGGAAGATGTCAGCATTGTAGAGGAGTTCCTCTGGATACTCTCAGTAGTCATGGAAGGAGGGCTTTCTGTTGAATAGTGAAAAACAACTCCAAATTGAACATGGTATATCTTCTGGTAACCAGATAGGTATTGTGCCCTGGATAATAAAAAACAGGACTGAACATTGGAGCCAGAAATAGAGGTTAGAAAATATAGAGAAGGTCAAGGATAATGGAGACACTCACACACACATACACAGAGAAAGAGTGAGAGAAAGAATGGAGGGAGGGAGAGGGAAAGGAAGATGGAGAGAGTCAAATGATAAAATGAGTTTATGTGGTTTGGTATTTCAATGTTGGCTTTAAATATACCCCTATAGTTTCTAAACATTTTTTTTGTTCCATGGGTCTTGCCTACAGAGTATGAGGTTTCCTGTGAAGACACCTGACAATTGTTGGGAAGTCACTGAGGAGGATGGGGTAAGTATGTTTTGCAGGCATTCTGGTGTAACATTGAGATTTTTTTTCTGTGCAGTGTAAATTACCTGATATAATCATTTTCTAACTTTTGAGAGAGCTATGAATCTCTCGAGAAGTGTTAAGATAAAGGTAGGTGGGTTTTTAGAGAAGTTCCAGAGTTTCATATGTAATAGGGTCTTGGGGACTTTGTAGAGAGGAAATTTTCCTGTTGGTTGGTGTAGGTTGGGGTGAGGAGTGTGGGGTAAAGTGCTGTATGAGATTGTGACAGATGTGGAGATAGCTTATAATGGGTACCTGGTGATGCCTAGCAAATGACTTGGATCCAGAGCCCAGTATGCAAGTGGAAAGAGGACTGGAATATTTTTTCTACTAATCATTGAGTGAATAGGCAACATTGGGATTTTGATGAATGCATTTTAGAACAAGATTCAGGATGTCCTAGGGACCATGTTTGCCCCTGATAAGAATAATGTTAGCTATAACCCACCTAAACACACCTGTGGGGTATTTTGCCTGGCAGGAAAACTGAGACTTTGGAGACTTATCTCTTAGGTGTTGCACAAATAAATGAGACTCAGGAATAGGTTTCTGAGGAATTCAGAGATATTAGAGAGAATAAACACTACAGTTAGATCTTATCAGCTGTCTTCCAGCTTCCTCTACCTGGCTTCTCTTGGCTGTTTCTCTATGCCCAACTTAAGCCTTAAATACTCTCTTGACAAATTAAGGTGAGACCACACCACTACCTGCCTGGGAGCCTGGAATGAACTCGACTCAGTTGGGATTAAGGGCATAGGTCACAACTGCCAGGATACTCTCTCTGTTGGGATTAAAATTATGAATCACCACTCTCTGATTCTCCTAGACTGACTGTGCTTAAATATCCAGAACTTCTGGAGCTTATTGAATCCCCACAGTTAGGGGAATATCAGAACATCACAAAAAGAGACCTCATGCCTGCAAAATTGGTGATTTTAAAGGTGCACAAAGCTCTATTTTTTGCATTGTGTCTACCTGGGAATATCTTTCTCCCAGGTGGAAAGCCAATACTGGGATTGGGATCGTATTAAAGTGTGGTGGTCATCTCACCTATGTCATCTGTTCACATTCCCCTGTGCTGTGTTTGTGGGCACTACCACCCTATGGTGCTAGCCACACATTGTCATCCTGGAAGGCCCCCTTTTAGCTGGCATCTTTGGAGGTTTGTTTTTGCCCAGGATGCAATGTGTCAGTAGACCCAATCCCAAATTGGCAGGTATAGTGGTCAACTGTGAGAAAGGTCTAATAGAGAGCTGATGAGTCTTTTACCTGCCTGATTAGGGAAATACTGTCATAATACACAGAATGGCCATCTAGGAGACAAAGCTTAGCATCTGGACACCATTCCATTATTTGGATTCTGAGGTTCCTCCCGCTGCTCGGGATTGGCTGATAGCTTCTTTAGTGTCACCTCTATATGCATTACAATCAGGATGCTCTGCTATAGTATCTAGACCCTTTATTGCTTTACTATTTCAACAGAGTACACCCTCAGAATGCACATAAAATATGTAATCACAGGTACTAGATTACACTCAGATGGAGGTAAAACATAGCCTAAATGCCACCAACTGTAAAGTGGTACCTGTTCTACTCTACCCATAGTATTACTAGTTTAACTTTGGCCAGATGACCATTTAGGACAATAAACACATGAGGAAGGAGGACAACCTCTTGTGATTAACTAAGGATTGTATGGGAATCTTGGTCAAGGAAAGAGTGGCCTCCAAGAATGGAAACCTTATGAGAGTCTTTTGTCCAGTGGGTTTGTTAAAGAGGCACTTGTACTGAAAGTTGTCCATGTGGAACCTCTTCTCTCTTATATTTATCTTCCTTCTTGGTTTATACTAAGGGAGGACTCAGCTTTCTCCTTCTTCTTCCCTCTCACACTTTGACTCACAGGACACAGTTACATACCTGCTATGCATCCTGATTGCCTGCAATCACTCTTAAATTTATTCTATACCTTTAGATTGTATTGGAAATCTGGTTTTGATGGTGAGCACCTGGATGACAGGACAGGTCACTGAACTCTACCTGACACTCCCCAAAGGACAGAAGATTATTAAAGAACCAAAATGAATGGCAAAATTCCAGAAAATGAAAGGAAGGTAGAGGTGATAGTTCAATAAAATAATCATGTATCCAGGGAATCTGCTGTGCCCACAAGTACCTATACTGTCTTTCCTTAATAGTAAGCGAGTATAAAAGAGACAAAAGTACGTCGCCAATGTATCTGCTCCAAGGATGTGACTCCTAGTTGTACAGCTTCTCTTCATCCTAACAAGCATGGCTGCTACAGAAAATCTAATTTTGTATGTACATAATGTGTAACTCTGGTTACTCTTTTATGGCTTGGCTGTTTCTAAGAATGTCAATAATGATCCCTTCAATCAATGGACTGGGCTAATTGAACTCCCTTTGATTTTAGAATTGGGGTGCATTCATCACATCCACTACTACACTCCTGTGAGAATCAGTGCCCTGGGATATTGGCAGGAACAGAAAAATAGCCTGCTTGGTGTCAGTATTGCCTGAAGAATGCCGTGGTACAAGGCAGGGTCTCTCCATCCACTCTTCACTGTTTTACTTTTTAAAGGCAGAAACAAGAGTACAGCAACTTATCACTAGTCTCCAAGATGGATGAGTTCAAGCTTGTACTCTTCTGACCAGAGATCAATGTTGGAGCTCTCCTGTATGGACAGTATCTGTTATAGACATCAAAGGTTTTTAAATGTAATTCCAAGATCATGGCATGCCCTCAAAATCTAAGTACCATAAAGAAAACCTAAATTAGAAACCCCAAAATTAAAAACAACAGTCAGAAGAAGCTATAGGAAGAGATTTGACCTTGTTCTGAGCATGATCCCCTCAATATCCTGTTCATATGGACATAGCTAAAATTTTGATGCTGATTGTCATGGTAATCCACAGTGAAGAAGTTATTAATCTGTAGGTCAAGACCACTACGGGAATGAAACTCTTTCATAAGAGTCATATATTAGATTGGAATTTGTAACAGTAGAAAAATTGCACTTATAAAGTAGCAATTAAGAAATTTTATGGTTGGAGGGGTCACAACAACATGAGAAACTGCATTAAAATGGCACATAAAGAAGGTTGAGAACCATTGCTGTAGAGCATCCAATACTCACATGGGTGTACATTGTATAGCCATTCCTCAAGCAAGTTTCTAGTTCACGGGCACCTGACTTTCTCTTTACACTCACACACCAGTCTCCTGATATGAAGAGCACATAGGACAGAGAGCAAAGTGAGCAGTTGACACAAGGGAGACAATTCCTATCTATACATGCTGTATGACTGCAATGGATGTATAACCAGCAGAAGGAGATTCTGGGTTATACAGAGGATGAAAAGCACTTTGATAGTTTCATGTTGAGTGTCCCAATTCCTGTGCCATAAACTGGAGGAAAAGGAATGTATGCCACATAAATTATTTAGCTTTTTTTTGTCCAGAGATCCTAACCTGTGCATTCTAAGATGTTGTCTGTGCAGTCAAGACAAGCTACTTTTCAAGTTCATACATGCATTGGTGTTAGGCACCTGAACCTTTGATGAAAGATTAGGTTCTTAGGGATACCCATTAGGGACTAGAAAATATATAAGAACTATTAGTTTATCCCATCTGCCACCTGCCTCTCATATCCTTAGCTGTGGTTCCAAATCATTTATTGTGGCCTTCCCAGAAAGCATTACAATCACATGGTCTGTAAACAATAGTTCTCTACCAGGCATAGCTACTGCCAGTCAAGATATTTGCAAGTATATCCTTTCTCCAAATGGCAGGGTCCCTCTTGTTTACAGACCTTTTATTTTTAAGCATTTGCATGCAGCCATGTATATATATCTGTAACCTTCGATAACACAAAGGAAAGCTGTCTGATCATAATTTCATAGACTAAAGGGCACCAGGACACATAGCAGAAAATCTAGTCTTTTTGGCTCTGGTCAGGATGACAGTACTATATCAGCACACTAGAGCTCTTTCTTCAGCCAGTTACTTTGTGCCACATGTAGGATAAACTCCCACAAATTCTGCAATTTTATCTTGTTTTGCCTCAGGATCTGAATACATGGAGAAGGACAAAGCCAATATATGTATCAGAAGATGGAATACAATGTTACACAAAGGCAATCACACACACACACACACACACAGACACACACAGTCACACACACGCAGAGACACACACACACACTCACATGTATTCTCACACTAACATGTCTTTCTGACCACTAGTTTACTGAAAGAACAGAGAATGAAACTGAGAGAAGAGAATGAAGATGTAAGAATGGACTGAAAGAAAAGGAGTAACTATGAGAATAGAAAAAGAAGAAGGTGATAGAGCAGGAACGAGCTGAGCAAGATAAAAGGGAATCAGGAAAGCAATGAGGTCTATGAAATAAGTAATCTCTTTGTGAAAGTTCTGAGATTCTCTGTAGAAAGCCATCCCTATGGTGGCCATATCCAAGTAGAGGATGTAAGGAGTTGGCTGGGGAAGGAGGTGAGCCAGGCCAGGGTGGTCAGGAAAATCTTATAGCCTGAGTGACTAGCAGCCAGACTGCTCCTGCATTTATACAGACTTTAGCAAGCACTGATATATTTATGCTGTTCAAAAAATAGATCACATCATTTTTAGTTTTGTACATGTGTTTCATTTCCTTTTTCTCATCTATTAGTCATAATTAATAAACTCTGACAGAACAGAGTTACAATTTTCAATAATTTTCCTTCAAGTTTTAACATTATTAATAGAGTTATCATTTTTTACTCATTAATCCATAACCCATCTATCAAGAATCTAGAGGCATATGACAGTCTATTTTCAGGCTTATAGCTCTGATTTCTTCAAGGACTCAACAAAAAACAAAGTCTTCAAGCCAGCCCAGGCATGGTGCCATGCCCTAAGCAGTGCAATATTAACTCTTAATGGTCTTAGTTCCCAAGAAAAATTAAAAAACCAAAACTGCTGAAGTTATTATTTAAATTCTTGCATAATATAATGTTCACAATATATAGAATTTGCCAGGATTAGACAGTCCTGACATTCTGTTGTTTCTTAGCCATATGTTACCATAGTGGCTCTACATTAGCTAACTTCTATAAGAAGGAGAGGCCCTGACATATCATAGTATTTGAATATCTCTCCACATCATTCTTTGCCTATCAGTATAAGTCTCTTTGTATGGCTAATGTAACCTCAGTTAATCTAAATTTGTCACTATATATGTCATGTAATTGTCTGAGTGTATAGTGGGAAGGGGCTTGAAATCTGAACTGTCACCAGCTCCTCTTATTAGCTAAATATTGACCTTTCTGAGTTTATCTTGTTCCTGAATAAGTAGAGGTACAGATGTTTTAAGACATCTAATAGCCTATTATAGAGATATCTGGCTTCTTTATGTGTCATACAACCTCCAGGGAATAAGACCTTCAAGTAGATAAGCATACCATCCAAAAAGTGAGGGGAATAGTATGTTCAGGACTATCAAGGGGAAGATAGAAGCAGCATTTTTGGAAGAAAATATAAGAAATTGTTCATCAATTCAATATCCCCAAATCATACAAATATTAATTCTCCCAAATATGCCACAGGTAGAGATGACAACCAAAGGTGGTATGGCAGCCATCATGCAGCTCAGCTTTGCTGCATCTTTGTTAAGTCCATGACATGGCTGTGTCAAGTCCCCCAAGGCATTGAACGGATACCAGAACCCCAAATTCTTCTTATTCCAGGAAATGTGCAGTAGGTATATCTGAGGCTTCAAAAAACTCGTGAAGTTAGGGACACTGTTGTGTCAAAAGTTACTGTGCTGTCTTCAATACTTGATGGTAATAGAAGGATATGAAGGGGTCACAAGCAGGTTGCTCACATATCTACTCCAAAGCATTGATTCCTGTGCATTTAGCCTGGCGACCATAAGAAATCCAAGTCTGTACTCCCTGTGCAATATGTTTGTTAGGCTGCAACAGTAGTAGGTTGTATGGCATAAGAAGAAAAACAATTACAATTCAGACAGAGATGCGGGGTTCTTTAGAGAAAGAAAATCAAATTATATTATGTGGTCATGAAATGGTGGGGTGAAGAGAAAGGTTAAAACTGTGACAGACCATAAGTCATAATTGCCTGGCAATCTCAAGGAGATTCTTAAAGGACTCTATCTAGGTTGACAGGATAGAGGGAGCTGAAATGCAGTGTTTCTTATTGGACATATTAATACCTCAAGATAAGGATCTTGTACATCCTGTCATTTCAGTACATGTTACAATGTAGTAGTTTCTTGGTCCCAGGCAGCCAGAGGCCCAGACACATAGACCTACAGATCCCAGACCTCTTAGCCTTCTGCAGCTGATGCTCAGTCCCCAGAAATGACTCAGATGCTTATGTTAACTTCATGTTGTTTGGTCTATGGCGCAGGCACACTGCTAGCTTGCTCTTATGACTTAACAACCCATCTCTACTAATCTTTCCTGCCATGAGGCTCATGGCTTACCTGTGTTCCTTACATGTTGCTTCTTTGGTCTTCTGGATCCTCTGTCTCTGACTCCATCCTTCTACTCCTACCTATTCTGATTCCTGGTCCTACTTTTTCTATGGTACCTGTCATGGGCCAAACAGGTATTTTATTTAAATATTGCTATTCACAGCATACAGAAAGACATGCACACATCACTTCCCCCTTTCTGTCTAATATAAAAGAAAGGCTTCAATTTTAGCAAAGCAAAATCACATATAACAAAACAGCTATCAAGCAAGAATTACAGGTACAACAGAAAGTCCATTTGTATTTAGTAACACTAAAGAAAATATTCTTATCAACCATATCCTTATGAATCTAAAGTTTCGTGTACACCTTAAAATAACCAAGAAAAATTATACCTATGACTATCTAAACTTTAACTACATCAAAGACCACAGAAGGGTATATTTACCTAAGTAAACTGGAAGTGCAAGAAACTTCTAAAATCCAGAAATGACAGAGATGACACCTATCCACCTGGACAGTCAACCAAAATTCCTTTATAAAGTTAGCATCCATCTTCAGTCTTCAGGCTCAGAGTCTCTCTTTTTTTTTCTGTGAAGCAGGAAATCTATTTTGCCCATTCTGGTATAGTTCATTAGTCACTTCTCCTCGAGTCCTGAAGAATGTCTGACAGTTTTTTCTGCACAGCAGGAATCTGATTGACCATCTTGGCTTGTTCTGCCAAAGTTCAGAGGTCACCTTCCTATGGAACCTGCATGTCCATTCTTATCAAAGGTGACTATTAACCTGCATTTCTTAGTTATACATTATAATTTTAAATCAGTTACATGAACATCAGCTCATAAACATGAGTAGAAAAATACCTTCAGCATAACAAAATTGACCTTAAATTTGTATCAGTTAACCAAGTCCATGACAATGCAAAACATTCTGAGAATAACAGCTGATTTCCTGATCTAAGTAAATTCAATAATTGAAGTTTTAAAAATCATTCATATACCATATCCCCTTTTTCTTCTTACAAAGAGATTAATTATGACCATTAACTAGTTATAATGAAAACAAACAATTAGAAACAATGTTTTGGGAATTTGGGCATAGTTTTACATTACTACTTCCTGATGATTAAGGGGTGTTGAAAATCTCATGGGTTCTTGGGACTGGATCATAGTATGCAGTGCTGAAGCTGATAAGGTCATCTCTTCCCATCAGAGATTTCTTTCAGGGGGTCTTGGTTGATGAAACCATATTTGCCTGGAAACCATCCACAGGTTCTCATCTTCTGTGGAAACATAAGCAGAACTCTTCCAAAGCAATAAGTCTTTAGACACAAATTTCAAAATCAAGACACCTTTAAAATATATATTTCTGTTTAACTTAATAGCCTTTTGTATTTCCAATCCATTGTCTTTCTCCAATTAGCTCATTTACAGTTAAAAAATTAAAAGAAAACACAATAACAACCAAAATCCAGATTTTGTGTTTATTTTCCATCCTTACGTGGCTTATTATATTTTTATTACTCTATTTCTCTTTTTAAAGACTTTTTCTATCATCTTTATTTTCTCTCTGAAGCCTATGTACCATTTACACACATTGTAACCCATTTACAGTTTTTCTTTTCATCTGAATCTGTTTTATTGTGAATCCTTAATCATCTTTCAACCATAAAACCTATTAAAATACACTCTCTTAAAGAGTTACATAGATTTTTCAGAAAAAAACTGAACCAGTACACTCTCTTAAAGGGACCGTGTCTGTTTTTGGCCAGCAAACAAGACCCAGGAAAACACTGAGACTAAGTATCAGTCTTTGCTTCCTTTTTGTTCAAAATAAGCAGAAACCTTAAACCAATAACATGCTACTGAGTCTTCTGTGAGATTTCAGGAACTCATCCGGTTGCAGCTTACAGTGCCTGCTGCCAGTCTGCCTTCATGATTTTGAATGTGGCCAGGATGCCATGCTTTCTCTGTACAAAGAGCTACTTCATAAACACAATTTGTAAGCTTCTTTGGCTCAGTCTCTGTGCTAAACTCTTTTTAAATCTTTCTCAGGTGTTAAGTGCATGTTTGGCTCCATATTGGGTGCCATCTATTACAATGTGTTTTTTCTTGATCCTGGGTGGCCAGAGGCCCAGACACATAGACCTACAGTCCCATACCTCTTAGCTGCCTGATACTGATGCTCAGGCCCCAGAAATGACTCAGAAGCTTATATTAACATCATGTTGTTTGGTCTATGGCTCAGGCACACAACTAGCTTGCTCTTAAATCTTAACTCAACCCATTTCTATTAATCTTTCCTGCCATGTGGCTCGTGGCTTACTTGTGTTCCTTACATGTTGCTTTTTTGGGCTTCTGGCTCTTTCTGTCACTGACTCTGTCCTGCTTCTCCTACCTATTCTGATTCCTCGTCTTACATTTTCTATGGTGCCGGTCATGGGCCAAAAAATTTCCTTTGTTTAACGATTGCTATTCACAGCATACAGAAAGGCATTCCCATATCAAGTACATATTCATCAGTGATTATCCCAGAAAATACATGATCCAAGTGATGAAAGGTGGCTTTCAGCTGTGATGCTAACCCATGACCCAGAATTCCTGATGGCACAAGTTATGGTCTGGGTATAAGTTGAACTTAATTTTGATGGTGAATATTATTACTTCTAAGAATCTTGGCACTGGACTAAGAAGCTCACAGCCTCAGAGGTCTACGTAACAGGGTGTATTTTCCCTGCATTCACAGGGGACCTACCTTCAGCAAGGCTTGAAGCAATTTCTCAGACAAGATCTTGGATGATGCAGTGTCTATCTCTGATATGACACATGACTGACTTATTTCTTGTCCCATGGTCCCTAAGACCTTGGCTGTGTTGTAGGCCCACAGTATCAGCATAGTGCTGCTAAGATAGGGCTTACCTTATTCCCTGGGGTCACAATGATAACTGAGGGCCCTGGGTCAATATCCAAGTTAGGATGCTGCCATTTCATAAAGAAAAGATGAGCTATGACACTGGTCCCAGTACCAGAGGCTTCCATACAGTAATTGCACCTATGTATACTCAAGACTGGCCTTCACCAAGTTTTGAAACCATATTTTGGCCTAAACACTGGTTGTGTCAGATATTTTTCTTTGCAGCAGAAGCTTCCTACTTTCTTTTATTCACAATGTTCTCTAAGAGCTTGGGTGTAACATAGCTCCCCAGTGTCAGCATAATCTTGATAAGATCTGTGGGAAACTTTGACCTTGTAGTCTGGATAATTCACGAGGGTGCTACACCAAAGTCAAACTCAGGATATTGCTGTTGCGTAATGAGAGGACTGGGGCGCAGTGTTCATGGTTTTGTTGAAAAGCATTTTAAACTCTCTTTAAGCTAATAATGAGGTTCCTTTTTTTCCTTCTGTATATATAATCTCTATACTTTGATTGTGCCATTCCCAATAGTGGAATTTTTCAGTCCCATGGTCATGAGAACCATGTGTGGTCAGTATCCTGACTCACACTGGGATACACACATCTGGGCAGTAGTGTCTCTGATGGTGGGTAGCTACTTAGATGAATGGAGGCACGCACTGACCTGTTTTACTCAGCAGAGGGCCAAGGAATGGAGTTAATAGAAGGGTAGCTTGACATTATTGATAAAATATTACCCTGAAGTGAAGTCTCCCTCCTGCTTCACAGCTGACTAAGAGTTGAGTGGCACTGGAACCCTCAGGGTAAGCTGAGACTGTGGTCTTAGATCTCTGGTGTTGGGACACAGCCCCCAGCACCCCAACCACACCCAGATCCAACTTAAACCAAAGAAAACTGGGAGAGCCCCTGCCACAAGCCAAATCCCCAGAAAACACAGCTTTAGGGATATATCATGGGCCAAAACACACCCAAACTTTAGTCTGCTTCATTAAACAATGTCAACTAAAGACTCTGAAGCCTCCTGGTCCACAGCTGACTAACTGGAGACACACAGATCCTTGGCCTACACCCAAGAAAGAGCCAAATAATATAAGAATCTACAATTACTGAAGACACTCAGTCCCCAGGCTCACAATAGACTACAAAGTAACCAAGATCTGACTAAGAGTTAACTGAGAAAGCAATGGGAAGACCCATGCAAAGAATAAATATAACAATATAAAGAACAACAAGACACCACCAGATGAAGTTGATGGTTCTACATCATAGAGATCTGAGCATAAAAATGAAGAGGAAAAAGAAGAAAATGACCTTAAAAACAAACTTATGAAGATAATAGAAGCATTAAAAGAGGGTATAAAGACACCCTTAAAGAAATAGAAGAAAATACAAACAAAAAATTGGAAGAGATGAACAAATGCCTGAAAGAAAATAAAGAAACCCAAGGGGGGAAAAAAAAACAATCAGGTGAAAGAAACATTCCAGGAATTAAAAAAAAAAAAAAACAATCAGGTGAAAGAAACATTCCAGGAATTAATAATTGAAATAGGAGCAATAAAGAAGGCACAAACCATCCTTCTACTGCATACAAGAAAAACACCTCAAAGACAAGCACAAGCTCAAAGTAAAGGGATGGGAAAAGACTTTCCAATTCAATGATCTTAAAAAAAAAGCTGCTGTATCCATCCTAATATCTAACAAAGTAGACTTCAAACTAAAATGAACAAAAAGAAACCAGGACGGACATTACTCATTCATCTCAGGAAAATTTCACCAAGATGAAGTCTGAATCCCCAATTTTTGTGCCACAGACACAAGGGCACCTACATATATAAAATAAATGCTACTAAAGCTTAAATCACATCAAACTCCACACATTAATATACCTTCATGATAAAAGTCCTGGAGAGATCAGGAATACAGGGATAATGCCTAAATATAATAAAGGCAATATACAGCAAGCCAACAGCCAACATCAAACTAAATGGAAAAACTCTCAAAGCAATCCCACTAAAATCAGGAACAAGATAATGCTACTTTCTCTTTCCTTATCTATTCAATTTTGTTCAAAAACATTTTAGCTAAAGTAATAGGAGTAAAATAGTGATTAAGGGAATATAAATTGGAAAGAAGTCAAACTATCTCTACTTGCAGATGATATAATCATATAAGTTTAATTGACCCACTATTCTAGAAGATCTCATAATTGATCATTAGTCCTGAGATTAAAAAAAAAAAACCAACTCTTCCATGTGAAATAATTTTAAAAATTATTTATTCATTGTTTAATGGTTCTTAGTAGATAAAAACACTACCTTTTCCATTTAAAAATTTTAATTTTCTACAGATTTTCCACCCTGCATGTAATAAACAAAATCTAGGATTTAAGAACTTATAAATATAGTTTATATTGAACCTTTAATTCCAGTGACTCAATCAGATTCCAGTGGGAAAACTGAGACTAAGAGAGGTTTCTGCAAAACCTGTTTGGGAAACTTCAGGAGAGAAAGGCCTTAGTGATGTGTGACAGAGAAACTGAGGCAGAGAGAAGGCTTGGGTTCTGAGGAAAAACCAAGGTAGATAAAAGCCTCAAGAAGGT
This sequence comes from Phyllotis vaccarum, assembly GCA_033318265.1. Classification (NCBI taxonomy): domain Eukaryota; kingdom Metazoa; phylum Chordata; class Mammalia; order Rodentia; family Cricetidae; genus Phyllotis; species Phyllotis vaccarum. The sequence goes on along the minus strand of JARWLC010000272.1, from coordinate 6,819 downwards.
TTGATGGAAAACTGAGGTAGAGGAAGTCATCCACAAGGTCTGATGGAGAGTCTTAGGTAGAGAAAAACCTCCAAGAAATTAAGGCAGAGAGAAGCCCCCTGTGTGGTCTAATGGGAAACTGATACAGGGAGAGGCTTATGCTGGGTCCAATGGGCAACTGAGGTAGCGAGTAGCTTATGCTGGGTCTGATATGAAACTGAAAGAGAGAGACCTCTGCATGAGGGGAAACACCCTAGTTAAAGGGAGCTACAGCTTGGGAACGCAGAGAGGAGAAATGATCCCAGAGCTTTTTAAATTGTGGGGAAAACAGACAGCTTTCTCTTTCTTTGTTTCTTTTTTATTTCTCTCTTTCTCTCATTCTTTCATTCATTCATTCATTCTTTCTTTCTTTCTTTTCTTCTTTTCTTCCTTCTCTCTCTCTTTCTTTATTTTTTTAATAATTACAATTTGTTTACATTGAACTATGGGAGCCAAGGGATGTTGTATTATCTACAGTTTTTGTCTGGTATGTCAGCTGTCAGGCAGAGGGTGAGGGGAGTTGGAAGATGAGGAGGGTTTGAGAGGGTAGGGAGGAGAAGCCAAACAGAGCCATGAGAAATGGATGAAGGAGGAGGATTCACCAGAGGAAAATCAAACTTCCTTGTACACTGTCCTGTACATGTGGGAATGTTTTACAGTAAATGCTTCCGATAATTAGAAGTGATGTTGGAGCAGCTAGAGCCAGAGGGGAGGGACAGAGACAGGGTGCATGTAGGGGATTGTAGACAGAGTTTTACTTTCAAGGCGCCAGTCCAAAATTAATATTTATTAGAATATAAATTAACACTCACAATAATAGTAGCAGTTTATGGTGGCACCTGAACAAGGACTGGCATATCCAAGTGATGGACGAACAATGGACGTGTAATGGAAGGACGATGGATTCTGATTCTGTCTCTCCAGCAGCCAGCAGCCAGCAGCCAGGAAACAAGAAGAGAGACCCTTGTGTCCCAGCAGCCACTTATCAGTGGGGTTGTCCACACCCCCTCCAGGTTGGCCACACCCGCTCCAGGGTCCTGGAAGCCTCTTCTGACCTTATCAGCTTACACCTTAATCCTGCCACATCTCCCCCTTTTGCCTAACTAAGAAGGTTCTAAACTAAGACTATGTACGATAGGAATTATTATGAGTTAGTAACTGTAAATACCTATTCTTCAACCCCTTCAAGACCTGAGAAGGAAGATATATCACTTGAAAGTCAGAAGTACATGGAAGTACTGGCTTCCAAAATTTGGGAGAGGACAGCAACACAGCTACCTGGACAATCACCTCTGGTTTTGTGTACCATTGGACCATCTATCATATTGGCTATAGGCATATGGTATCTGACAGATCTTCTCACAAGCAGGGCAATTTTGGAGGAACTGTCTTATCCTGTCCAGGCAGGTTTCATCAGTCTCCATCCATCAACTTGTTCATCCAGCTTGGACACCATGTGTGTACTGTCAGCAATCAAGGTAAGGACAGTTAAACCGGCCATTCTCTGCCAAAAGGACAAACTCCAATAGAGTATCCTCAATGCTCATACCATCCTGGGAAAGGAGCAGTGACACCAGGAGTCATCATGCCTCTCATGTCCGAATTTCAAATGTTAAATGCCATATTGTCTGGGTCTATAAAATGGCTGAAGATTTCTGTTTATCTATAGTATTCTTACCTGTATCTGGGATGATAGGCATATGATACCTTAAGAAATGTTGACAGTAGTTTTTATCATCTTAAGGAATAAACCCTGTACTAAAAATTAGAATACCTATATAATGGGTGTACAATCCCTGAACAATGACTTTTAGTATGACTATCAAACATTAGCCAGGGGTATATTACCATGTAAAGTGGCCACAGCATTTTAGACATCTATATAAATATATATCATCTAAACAAAGGTATATAAAACATCTTGTGCATATATCATAGCTAGTGCAACCATACATTATATCTAATATACTTAAATGAAGGTAGTAATTGCATAGTGTACATGACAATGATGTGCAAATATTTTAAACAGAGGTAGAAGCATATATAAAACATAGCAATTACAGATTCAATTTTACATATTAGTTATAGATTCAGATTTATATCAAAATACAAGTTGCTTTGGTTATATAAAGCAGATTGAAGTTTTTTCAAATGTACAAATTATCACAATTAAACATATAAAATGATTTTACATTTATATCAATATACAAATACCTATGCCAATGCAAATTGCCTTTAACTTAGCCCATACATTTAGCTAAAATGGTGTATAGGTAGGCAGAACAATCTACCTTTATCTATCATATCTATCCCCCTTCTCTTCTTCAAAAGATATCTTTGATACTATATTATAGTTCTGTCCTCCACTCAATTTTCACTTAAAACTATTCTAACAGAATAAGAATTAGCCACAACCCTCAGAACACAAAACTTATTAGGAAAGGGGGCGTAGTCTTTCATAAGGTTGCTTTCTGCTGACTTAAGGAAATGGCATCTCTTTGGGAAGTGAAACACATCCATTTGCCAGATCTCATTTCTCTGTGTACCTTTAAGATTACTTCCAGCAGGTAAAGACAGTTGGTTATAGAAAGAGCAAGTGTTGCAATTCCTTACTATTTCGTTTGCTTCATTCCAAGTGATGGAAAAACTCTTTTTTAACCCTTTGCTGTTAACATGATGTTTCTCATGAAATTCTGTTGCCTCTAGCACGTTTCCTATCAGCAACCAATCTATTTCATCATTACCCTGTGCTAGAGGTCCTGGGAGACACGTGTGCGCCCTGATATGTGTTATGTAAATAGGATGTATCCTACCTCTGATGATATCCTGTAGTTGTATGAATAGTAAGGTCAAGTCTGTATCATCAGGAATGAAGTCGGCAGTTTCAATATGTAAAACAACTCTTTCTGCATATTGAGAGTCAGTAATTACATTTAGAGGCTCTGTGAAATCCAATAACACCATAATAATTGCATAATTAATCTGAACAGCATAATAAGGGCTCTGAGCCACCTAAATTAAGTCTTCAGACTTGTAGCCAGCCTTTCCTAAATTGTTCGCATCAGTACAACAGGTGAGGGCTCCAGAAATGGGTTTATCCTGTACCACACGAGGAAAGATCCAATTAGTTTCCTTTATGAATTGAATTCTCTTGTTTTGAGGATATTTATTATTAACCTCTCCTAAAAAGTCACTACAAGCTTTTTGCCAAGGTTCACTGTCTGCCCATAATCGTTCAATTTCTTCATTAGTCAAAGGCACAACAATTTCTGCAGGGTCCTTTCCAGTGAATTGGCAAAGTCTTAACTTACCTTTAAAAATCAGATCAGAAATTTTTTTGATATATGTCTTCACCTTCTTGCTTGGCCTATGAGGTAGAAATATCCATTCTAATATAATGCTTTCTCTTTGCATTAATATTCCTGTTGGAGATTGTCTAGAGGGTAAAATAACGAGTATGCAATCCAGGTCTAGATCCACACGATCCACATGTGCTTCTTGAAGTTTCTTTTCTACCAAAGCTAATTCTTTCTCAGCCTCATCAGTTAATTCTCCTGGACTATTTAAATCCTTGTCACCGTCCAAAGTCTTGAACAAATTTACTAGCTCATAGTTTTTTATACCAATCATGGGCCATATATGAGCGATATCTCCTAGTAACTTTTGAAAATTGTTAAGAGTCTTCAATTTATCTCTATTTAATTTTACCTTTTGTGGCCTAATTTTTTGTAAACCTATTTTATATCCTAAATAATTGATAGAATCTCCCCTCTGTACTTTTTCCGGAGCAATTTGTAGTCCCCAATCAGGCAATATTTTCTTTAGTTCTTCAAACAATGTTTCTAATGTCTTTGGGTTTGGGTCTGCCAGCAAAATATCATCCATATAATGGTAAATGATAGATTTAGGGAAGTGCTTGCGCAGTATTTCTAATGGTTGTTGTACAAAATATTGGCATAATGTGGGAGTATTCAACATTCCTTGGGGAAGGACTCTCCATTGGTACCTCTTAGCTGGCCCTGAATTATTAAGAGTAGGCACTGTAAAAGCAAATTTCTCTTTGTCCTGTTCCTGTAAAGGTATGGTAAAAAAAAAAACAATCCTTCAAATCAATAACTGCAATAGGCTATCCTTTAGGTAGCAGAGAAGGCAGGGAAATACCAGATTGTAAGGAGCCCATAGGTTGAATCACCTTATTAATTGCTCTTAAATCCGTTAGCATCCTCCATTTTCCAGATTTTTTCTTGACAACAAAAACAGAAGAATTCCATGGACTGGTTGATTCTTCGATATGCTGAGCCTGTAACTGCTCCTGTACCAACTGTTCCAAAGCCTGAAGTTTTTCTCTCATCAAAGGCCATTGTTGAACCCAAGTAGGCTTTTCTGTTAACCATTTCAAAGGCAATGCTGTGAGTGTCCTTTGAGGTTCTGTGGTTATTGGGCAATTCTTTTGTACAACCTGAATGGCTGGCGAATTTTTTCCATAGTACCTTAGAATGTCATTTCTGGAAACATCATTGAGTCTCTGGTTGATATCAGAACCAGGAGGGATATTAATCTGGGTATTCCATTGCATTAGAAGGTCGCAACCCCACAGATTCACTGCTATATCAGCCATTTTTGGCTTCAACCACCCTTTCTGACCTTCTGGTCCTATGCATTCAAGCCATCTCACACTCTGTTTTACTTGCGATATTGTTCCAATACCCAGAAACTGGATATCTACTGCCTGTAAAAGCCATCTGGGCTGCCATGATTGGGAGGTTATGATCAAAACATCACCCCTGTGTCGACTAAACCCTGGATATAAATATTATCTATCTATATCCCCAATTTTGGTCTTTGTTCATTTATTGAAGTCTGCCAGAATATTCGTTTTGTGATTCTTTTTGGAATTTCTGAGTTTTCTTTTGAATTTATATTATTATCTAATAGCATATGGTTTTCTAGATCAGGTTTTGGATGCTCTGTTCATCCTGAGAATGCTGGTCTTCTCTTATGAGCGGATATGATCTCACCATCCTTGAATTTGGAGTCTGATTTTGGGGGCTTCCCAGGGGAAGCCCCAAAAGGCGTTTCCCGATGGTAGAGGGTTGCCTTCTTTATCCCTGGTAGATCTACATTCATTGGTCCAATGCCGTCCCTTGCCACACCGTCTGCATAATCCAGAAGGCAATGGCCTTCTGTTCGAATTAAACCAAGATCGGGTATTTTTTCCAAGAGTACCTTGTGCACAGTTCCGTCTTATATGGCCTTGTTTACCACAGTTGAAACAAGTGATGTCTTGGTTCCTCACCCTAACATTAGCAACAGCTTGGCCTACCCAATTCTCCTCATTGCCATGGAGACATTCAGCATTTATTACATATTGAATCCATTCTTCTATCGGTGCAGCTCTGATCTTTAAAGGCATAAGTATTCTTCTACATTCTGTATTAGCATTATCAAAGGCCAGAGAAAGTATTAATTGCTTGCTAACTTCTGGATCTGATATTGCTCTATGAACAGCTGTGGTGAGCCTCTGTATAAAGTCGGTATAAGGCTCTTTTAAGCCTTGTTTGACCTTAGTATAATGCTCGATTTTTTGACCTGGGTCCAAAATCTTTTCCCAAGCATTCAGTGCAGCAGTACAGCATAGCAATAAAGTATGCTCATCATAAGTAGATTGAGTCCTTACATCAGCAAACATGCCTTCACCAAGGATTTGGTCCTGAGAAGCAAAGAAACCCCTAATTTTTCCTTGTTGTTCCAAAGTCTTTGCCTCCTCTCTAAACCAGCCTCTCCATTGTAAATTCTGACTTGGGTCCAAGACAGCAGCTGTTAGCTGTATCCAATCAGTTGGTAGAATCCGGTTTTTTTCTGACCATGAATTTAGAAGCTGCTTCACATAAGTAGAGTGTATACCGTGCATTGATATTGCCTCTTTAAAATCCTTGATATCTCTCATATGTACTGGATCATAGCTATACTCTACATATTCTGAGGATCCCCCAGGTGTTATCTTTGTCTGAATAGCAGCTGGGAACAATAGTGGTGTGGAAGGGGGTAGCCCTGTTATGTTTACCACTTTGGGTAGAGTATCTCCAGTACCATAATATCCCATTGGGGGTTGACTTGAACTATTCTGAGCATAAGATGCATCACTACCCTTTTCCAGTATTGCAATGCGTTCCTCCCATTCTTGAATTTTGGATATTACGGGTTCCCATTCCTGGATTTTGGATACTACAGGTTCCCATTCCTGGATTTTGGATACTACTAGTTTCCATTCTTGAAGTTTAGATACTATTGATTTTTCTAGAGTTTGAGTGTCCTGATGAAGCTGTCTTTCTAAAGACCTCACTGAGTCAGGAATTTTTCCATCCCCATCTATAACATAATTAATGATTTTCTTGTTCTCATCATTAATGTAGTCAACATGTTTCTTGTTTTCATAATTTACATAGAGCCTATATTTCTCTTGTACATTGTTATCGTTATCTACAGAGGAAGCCTTATCTGAAAGCTTATTGTAACCAATTTCCAGAGTATCCATCCTTTTTGCCGTTTTAGTGCTGGACAGTTCCACATCACATACCTTGGACAGTAACTGTCGATTTACATTTTGCACCTGTTTAACCTCATCTGACACTGTAGAGTTCGATAGTTTCATAATACATAATCTGGATAATAATTGTTGGTTTCCATTTGACAACTCTGTCATCATCCTCTTATTTTGAAAAATAAAATAGAGTAATAAGCCAAAAAATAGTAGGATTGGGGTATTAAATCCTTCAAGATATTCATTTAAAAATTTATCAA
>JARWLC010000271.1:0-27535 GCA_033318265.1 Phyllotis vaccarum | reverse complement strand
GGATTGAAACACAGATGGAGACATTCTAATGGAAATGAGGCTGAGGAAGCTGGAAGACAGCTTGGTAACATTTGACTTTGGTGTTTATTTCCTATAGTATCTCCAACTTCTTCAGAGATCTATCCCTGAGTTTCATTCATTCCTGCAACAATTTGCGCCTAATGTGGGGCCTGAATTTCTCTCCTCACTACCCACAAAACTGCACCTTCCAGCCAGAAAAACACCTGGACGGAGGAGTAATTACTAGCACTTGGTTTTTTGTTCTGGGTTAGTCTCCAGCCTTAGGCAGCCTGGCCACATGTGTTTCTGTTTCACTCTCATCTGGGTAAGTCTTTCAGACAGTGGGATCTTTCTCCTGGTGGGTTGTTTCTTTTTTTCTTTTTGGACCCCTACTTTGGTTGCTATCTCACTAGCTAGCTGACCCACTTCACAATCATCAATGGACAATAACAGTAAGTAACTCATTTTTTTTTTTTAAAAAAAGAGGGAATTTGTTTAAAGCAATAAACGGTTTTTTGGTTATTCTGTAAACTCTCATCTCTTTAGTTGATTTGATACTAAAATAAGTACAGGAAAACATAGATAAGATAGATGGAAATATCATAATGTTTATTATACTATTTATTATGAATATTTATTGTTTGATATCACAGAAAAAGTTGACCAATGTAAATCAAAAGAAAAAAGTCTTTAAAAAGCCTGTTGAGAGTGAACACAAAGATGTTTGAATTCAAACAGAGGAATATGAAGACCCATATTCAGCAAGGTCATCTAAAATTGGACAAAAACAGGCAACAATAAAAAATGAAGGATGATAAAGAAGAAATAGAAGCTAGCTGGGCTCCAGTAAAAATATTAGAATTACAGAGAGTAAAGGAAGCAATTGTATCAAATATAACTAGTGTTAGTAATGTTTCTTGTCATGCATTTGGTTCTTTTTTCCTCTATAGCTATTCTACCTTTTATAATTACCATTTGTATAACTTAACATTTTCTCCCTCTTAAATGTATGTATGTTTCAATTTAAAGAATTATTTTGTAAGAAATATAACCTTGTGGAAAATTGGAACTAGTTTAGCATTCTCTGTCCTTGAATTGAATTTAATTAGTTCATAAATGTTTAGTGAAGTTGCCAGTATGGTGGATTTATGTTATTTCTCAAAATTTTCTTTTCTTTTTTGTTTTCATTTCATTAACTGCTGTGAAATATTTTGATTGCGTTGTGATACTACAGACTATTGGTAAAATTATCTTGAAAAAAGTAGCAGAGAAAACAAGTAGCTGACTAATGTGAGCCATAAAGAAGTCAACAAGATGGATAGAGAAGACGCAAAGGAGGAGAGGCTGGGAGAAAATACAGTATGGATTTCCTTTTGGTTTCAGGAAATGAAAATAGAAATACATTTTCCTGTGACTCTGGCATAAATGAAAGTTAGCTATTTTTTTTTTCTCAACCTTTCTGAGCTTGCAGTTTGTCATCCCTTGTTTTTACTTTTGAACCTCATTGAGAAACTGAAATAATTTAAATATTTAAATCCCATATATTGTGTCTGCTTATTGCGTATAGACTTGGATCTGTGGGAATACAGATGAAAATTAAAATATCAGAAGATACATATGCAGCCACTAAGCTCACAGAAAAACATCAAAAAACTTTGAAATGTTGCTTTAGAGTTTCGTTTAAATTTTGTTGATTCTTTAAACTACATTTTTATATTTTTACAATGGGTTTTCTAGACTTTATCATATGCATGTCTAACTGTAGCTGTCTCTTTAAGAATAATATTAAGAGTTGATAAATTGCAGAACTTCCACTTAATATAGCTCCTTTTGTTTCCTTATAGGATAATATTACTATCACACACATACACACACACATACACATACACACACACACACACCACTACACATAGGATGTAGCTATGGACTAATTTCCATGTTTAATCATTAATATATCCCAGGGAGAACCTACATAGCATAATCTTAGATTTCCAAGGTCCAGCACAAGGGCAAAATACCATCAGTAACACATTCTCCTCACCATAACTGCATTGCCATGATACAGGCCTACTCAATCACTGTGGCAGCAGGACATAGACCAAAAAGATGACAAATCTGGTGGCCAAGGTGGAGGCTGCTCATTTTTTTCCAGTTCATTTGAGACCTATGATCTGGAAATTGAGTCCCATGAACACTATTCCAAGGAATGTACCAAAAGCATAGATATAACCTTTTTCAGAGGTAGCATCTTGTAAAGCAGCATACTCTAGTATTTCCATGTAGTGACTGGGGATAACAGCTGAATTAGAATCATTACCATCAGTGTGTTCTAGCAGGCAGCCAGTGGTACATCATGGCTTTGAGCAGTGGGTTTTCCTCACTCTCAAATTTAATAACCAGATTCTTGAGCTCCTTGGATTTCTTCTTTTTTCTGAATATTATAATGGTATTGAAATCCTTTAATACACAGTTCAAGATATGCTGGCCAAAGTTTGAGGGCAGTTTTTTACCCAGGGCTGTTTGCTGACTGGCTGATTTTTTCATAAGCTAGATCAAAATACTGGTCTTCCTTGTAGCTTCAGATCCACAGGTAATAGATAATTTTTATTTCTCCTTCTTCTCTTAGCTTAGTATTTATGACCATTAGAACTGGGGAGTCTGTTCACTTGGAAACAAATCATGACTTGTTCTTCTGCTCTTTTGTTGGGAAGTTCATATTTTACTGTCGGGAAGTTTGTAAGAGTAGATGTAACTGAAATTCAGGTACCCTTAGTGATCATCTTTCATGCAAGACAACACTATTATTATCTAAGACTCAGCCTATATGATTTTGTGTCCTGTTTGTCTTCAGATTTCTCTAGAAAACCACTACTGAAACAACTTTCAGAAGGAAGAAACAACAGACAAGAGAAAGAAATGGCCGTTCTAATGATCACTGCCAAAGTGACAAAAGGAATACTACTCTAATGGCTATTCTCACTGAAAACACAGGTTTGGTGTTACTGTGAAGTAGCTTCTCTGAGGAGAGAGATACAGTTAGAACTCACTTAAGGGTGCCAGATGTTACTGGATCCTATCATTTCCTTGGTGGAAGGACTGAGAAGACACAAAATCTAAAATACAGATACTGGAATGAGTTAATAAAACAAAGAAAGTGGAGACATATGTCCTCCTCTCAGACATCAAGCTGTGTCATTATCTGGTGACATTGCATGACTGTTCCACATTGCTGGTCAGGATCAGGAAATATGATAGTGTATGTTTCTTGTAAGATTCTGAGCATTCAGGATCTCTGGGCAATGTCTGTTTCCTAGTCAGATTCTGAGAAATCAGAATCATTGGACAGCGAATGCTATAAGGATCTAAGGCCAAATATAAGTTGTCTCATAAGGGAATAAATTATATATATGCCTTGGCAACTGGCTTGATGCAATTTCCATGGCCCACTGGGTTTGTCTTATTATGATCACTAAATAAAACACAACCAAAAAAAAAAACACACACACATACAAACACACACACTGTATTTTTTCATGGTTTTTGGTTGCCTTAAACATAGAGACTTTTTTAGTGCAATACTTGAGATGAGAGCTCAATAGCTTTCAAAATTTTTATGTAAGTAACTAAAAAAATATGAAGCTATAATTCACCTTTATTTTTGTATTTGTTTAATCAATAGATAGTCCTGAATTCTGAAATTTAGAAATAAAACAAAGGCAGAAAAATGATTGTTACGAGATTTCTAAAGCTGAAAGTATTCTTAATTTACTGTGTATTGATTATGTGCATTATCTATGCGGGCATGATGTGATATTTTCACCAGAGGTGATGCAGAATGGAGCACCACATAGTAAATTAGCCTGCAACAGTTTCTTTGAAGATATTGTCCATTGCCTGAGAAAAATTTTTGTTCTTGCAGTAGGGTACCAATCACCCTGCAGCAGAGCTGTAAAGTTTATGCTTACAATGACTTGGTAGGATTCCCTGGTGCCCAAATTCTAGGATCCATTTCCATCCTAGACATTATACTAACAAATCTGATTTATAGGGGAAAATAAAAGATTTGTAAGTCAAAGCTGAGTTGTTCATGTTACATGTGACTTGGGGTATAAAAAACTACCTTTTTCAGTTACTTGGAAACTTTTGATTTTAAATAAAAAATCACATAATCAATGCATGGTTTCACTAATATTTATCACATTAATGGATAATTCAAACATTTCAATATTTCTTGGAGCTTTATAATAAATGCACATACCCTACTATTTTAAAATATTAATTATCCTACTATCAATAATTTAAGGTTATCTCAAAGATATTCAAGTATAAATTACCTCTCAACATAAAATGAGTGTAGTGGGACTTCAACATATTTATCATATCTTTACAAAGTTACTATAATAAAAGTTTGGAAAAATGTGAGTCTGGATATAAGTGAAAATGTGGGTAACCTTAGAAACATATATTTGAACAGCTCAGTGGTGTATAATGTAGCCAGTACCTAGATGGAAACATCTTGGACCACACTCTTATTGTGAAGTAATGTCCCAGAAGTCTATGCTAACACATTCCATTATGACATCATTTGCCCCACCCACTTCTTCATAGTAGTTCAACTAACTGTTCTAGTTGGCTGATCCTTGGGAGGCAGCTGAATGAAGACACGTGGTCTCTTCAAGGAGAAACATTCACTCATCTTTGTATTTTAAGTAGGTTTGTTCTAAAAATTACCACATTAAATAAATACCTGGTGAAGAAACTGGAAGCCTTTGTAGAGTACATGTATACTTGGATCATTTTGTTGCTATAGCAATCCTCATCCTTAGAAATAACTTCTGATATACAGTCTTTTATACAATGCCTCATGGATCTAGTCTTATTTAGTGAACTCCAGTGGTACTATTTTAATGGAAAAAATATTCTTTTACTCTTCATCATATTAAATATCAATCAAATTTATTGAGAAATCTTCAATAAGAGGTATGGTTTAAATATTTTAAGAGTATTTTATTCCCCTCTCTGGTGATAATATCTCACTTTACCATACTATTTAAAAAATCATTACTGTTAGTAAGCCCCAAAGTACACAAATTAGTCAATCTACATCTTTCCAGATGAATAGAACCAATATTTATTTCTCTGACAATTAAAAAGATCATCCTTCTATTTGACCTTAAGTAATAAAATCTACTTTACTACAAAATATCACTTTAGAAAATCACACATGGACACAAAGTAAAAATATAGTGTAAACAAAATAAAAAAATTTAATACAGTTTTTCTGTTCACATACCATCATAATAATATTCTTTTTTAAAAACAAAAATCAATATTATATACCTAATAGCAATGTAAATAAAATTTCTTAGTATGACCAACCTCTTGGGTTGAGTAGATTATGATTATTATATTATTTACATAATATGTTAGAATTTAACTGTTATAAAATCTGTGAAGATTAATTGGAGCAATGAGAGTATAAACAGAAAAATGATCTTTAAATTGTCTTTAGTATGATGATTTGTCTATATTTTAAAAATATGAATTCAGAACATAAAAATATAAAATGGAAGTTAGGAAATATGACCTATAGCAAAAGGAGGTCAGAGAAAAGATAGTAGAAGATAAAATCTGAAACACTATAATGCCTATATTATATATATATATATATATACAATCAACCTTTTGAATGCTAAAGAATTGTATTTGTTAATGATAGTATCCATTTTGAGAGACATAAATTGCCTCATTTTATTAAAAACAAACTTGTCTTTTCTAAAAAATAATTTATTTTTCTCTGCCTTTGAGAAATAAATAATCAACCAAAAGACCCAGTATACTCATTACAACAATTTAAAATATTATCACTGTTTTTTGTATTGCTTTTTTAAGATATTTCAATACATAGCCTATTGTGGTCTTATGCTCTCTACCCTTGCATTGAAGCAAAGAAAATTTATTCACTTTACATAATCATCATAGTTCTCTCTTCCACCAATTTTCCAACTTTTCTCCGAGTAAATACTCATCTACCAATTCAAAAGGTTGTACTCCCATAAAGAATCAACAAAGCCTCCTACATTAAGTTGAGAAATTATGTTGTCCTTCCTGCATCAAGGCTATAAAAGGAGTCCAAGTATAGGAAAGTAATTATAATAAACCATATTATTCAGCACAGATATACCGTGGACCCACTGGAGAGGTTCTTTCAGATATACCAATCTACATAGTTATTTTCCACATGCAGAATGTTTAGTTAAATTTTATGAAGACTCTACAACTATTAGTCTAATGTTTGTTGGTTTGCAAAATTTCAGTTCAGTTGTCTCTGTATATTCCCCTTTTATGAACTTGTCTTCCTTCCTTTTATAAATCTTATCTTCTTTTTGACTGGATTCATAGTGCTTGGCTGTGGATCTCTATTTCTGCTTCTGTAAATGACTGGATATAACCTCTATGATGACTGTTAGGGCATTTAACAATCAGATAGTAGGGGAGGCCAGTATTGTTACTCTTACTCCACTGTTGCTTGTAGCTCTTAGCAAGGGTAATCTTAATGGACTTCTGGGGGTATTTTTAGCACCATTTTTTTCTATTATTCAGTAATATCTGTCTCTATCATGGTATTTCTTTTATTGCTCTGCCATTCTTTCCCTTTACCAGCTCGACCATCTCATCCATTTCTCGTACATTTCATTACTTATTTCTTTTCCTCCATTGCCTCTTTTTACTCCAGGTTTTCTCAGGAGATCAAATACACTTTGCTCTTCTAGAGTAATCTATGGGTCTACATTAAGGTCATTCTTGTTAGATAACTTTTCGAGATAAGATGGTTGTATCCTGGTTATTCACTTTACATCTTGTATCAAATTACAACTGGGTATTTATCCTGCATATTTTTTACACCCTCAGTTACTGCACTCAGTATGGTATTCACTGGTATCCATTTGCCTGAAAATCATATGATGTCATATGTTTCTCATTAATAAATATTCCACTTGTCTATACTCCATATTTTCATTTTGTTTTTTGGTTGAAAGGAAATCTAGTGGATTCTAGATTAAGGTTACAGCACCACCATTAGGTTATTTCTGCATTTTATAAACAATGATTTGATGAATACATTGAGGAAGTGACCTTGTATGATTAAGCACTTATTGAGTTTATATGCACAAGTGTGATATTATTTGGTGTTGATATAGATTGTTTCCTATGTTTATGAGAAGTTTCTGATTCTAAAGTAGCTGTACAAAAATGTACACCAAACCACAAAAAGCAGAGATTTTTCTTTTTTCTAAATTCTCTCCAGCATAAGCTTTAATCAATGTTTTATATCTTAGCTACTCTGAAAAATGTAATATGGTGAAATCTTAGAATAAGTTTGAATTGCACATTGTTGTGGCTAAGAACTTGAACTAATATAAACATATCTTTTTTTATGTCATTCAAAATTTTGTGGAAACTTCTCTGTTTAGCTCTGTATCTCATTTTTATATTAGAATTTTTATCTTCTCTAGACTTATTTATATAATGTGCACATCAGCTTTCTAGGTTGTGAAGTTAGTAAGTAGTTTCCCCATTCACTATGCTATCAGTTGTGTAATTTAATGTGTTATTTTTCTTTCAGAAGCTTTTTAGTTCCAGCAGGTACTATTGATTGTATCTGTGCTACAGATAAAATCTGTGCTACTGGTATTAAATTTAGGAAAAATCTATTGTGCCAATACATTCAAGGCTACATACAACTTCCTCATCTGTCAAGTTAAGTATACCTGGATTTATGCAGAAGTATTTATTTTATACACATTGACAGATATGTCTATATTAGTATAGGACTAGAGTTGAGATTGATATCATGGATTTTGATACCATGTAAAGCTGTTTATTGAATCACTTCTGGTATCTGGATTTATTTATTCATTCATTCATTCATTCATTTTTATTAAAGCTATGTATTGTTTTGAATTTTGATGAATACATTGAATCTGAACATTGCTTTTGGTAAGAATGTCAATTTTACTATGTTGGTCCTATTATCAATTAGCATGACAGATGTTTTCTTTTTCTGATAAGACAGTTCTTGTCAATTAAATTTTTCAGTTGGTTGTTTAGATATCAAAAAGTATTTTTATTATTTTATTATATAGGAAAGCAAAGTGAAAATTTTCTTAATTTTTCTCTGCTCACTAATTAATTGTATATAAGAGAATGCCTTCATTTTCTATGAATCATATAACCTGCCATATTACTGAAGTGTTTATCTACTGTAGAGGTTCCCTAGTAGCAATTTAAAATACTTAGGTATAAAATGAGTGTTAGAACTCTATATGGTGGTGGGATGTATCCAACCAGTCTGAGACACAGGCAATACCTGGAGATACCAAGACACCTTTGACAGCTCATGGTGAAATGGGATATATCAGATCTGTGAATGCAAATGTATATTGACTGGAGAAGTTGGTACAGCTCAAAAGACTGGAGCTGCAATGAATCATCTTTGGCTTTAATCTCAGGGCCAAACTGTGATTTATTCACTCATTTTTTTAAAGCTTTAGCCTCTTATTCTTAGACCAAGGCATATATCTCTCACTGGCTATAAATACAGAACCAAGTGTGTTCTTTTGGTAGTAGTTTCAGATTCAAAGCATGTTTCATTATTTTTGGGTTAAGGGAGAAAATGTTCCTTTCACAGTTTAATGTTTCATATGCAGCCTAGCCATCCTTAGGAGTATAGTTCTAAAATACTTTGGTACTTTGCGTGATTTTATTATTTGAAAATGTCTTTTTGTGTTTCTAGCATGTGAAATAATTTGAAGAGAATTTTAACTAGTAATTTTAAGTTTTGGTAAAATTCTGTCCCACAGTAATCTGACTCTGGCCTTTCTTGGTTGAGAAGTGTTTTGTCTTTTATCTTTAGGAGTTACAATTCTATTTACATTTTTTACAAGCCTTTAGTTTAATTTTCATTGTGGTGCCAATCTAGATTATTTTTCATTTCTTTGACATTTTTCAATTATGTGGAGTACAGCATTTTGCAGTGTGACCAGATGATTCTCTCTATTTTACTTTTGTGTTTTGTTGCAATTCCCTTTACATTTTTTATTTTGTTAATTTGGTATTTTCTTTGTCTTTCTGTGTCTCTGTCTCTGTTTCTCTCTCTCTCTTTTGCTTAATTAGGATAAAGATTTACATATCCAATTGATTTTCTCAAAGAACCACTTGTATATTTTACTTATTCTTTGTTTTCTTTTACAATTGATATTTTATTGATTCCAATTTACAATTTGATTATTTCATGGCATGTTTTCTTCGTCAGTAATTTCAGTTTTTTCTAATATGATTCCAAGAATTCTTTGAAGTTGTAAGTGTTAGAATTTTGCAACTTCTTTATGTATGCATTTAGTGTTATGGATTCTTCTGTTGGCACTGCTTTAATAGTGTATCATAAGATTGAATTCTAGATAGCCATTAAGTTTTTATTTTTTGACCCACTCATGAATTAATTAGCATTATTTAGTTCTATAACATTGTAGGCTTCTGATATTTCCATTTTAACTATAACTTTAAGCTCTGCATTGATCTTATTAAAGACAAGAGATTTTTTCAACTTTTTATAAATTTTGAAAATTGCTTTTAGACATAATTTGAGATCAATTTTATAAATGATGTCATGGATTGTTGAGAATGAGTCATATACTTATGTGGTTGAATAGAATGTTCTGTAAATATTTATTGTAACCATTTGAATCATAACATTTGTTAGATCTTTTATTTCTGTGTCATGTTTCAATCTGTAGAACTGGTCACTGCTGAGATTGGAATGTTAATGATTTCAGTATTATTGTATGGGGTTTGATTTGCAATTAAAATTCTTTAGTTTTTCTTCTAGATGTATGCAATTTCTATTATATGTGACAAAAATGTTCAAATTTAAAACTTCATTTCATGTATTTTCCCTGTCCAAATGACTGTCCAAATCTAATTTTTAAGAACTATGATATTAGGTGAAGACCATATTACTATATATTAGGGTAGTTACACATGCTTACTTATGGCACTAATTTGATTGGAAAGTTTGATTTTTAATTTATTTTACTCTAATAGACTATCTGTCTTTTAATTTAGTTTCTTGTTTGTAGAAGAATGATTATTTTTCTAAAAATCTTTCCCATTCCTTGTTTTTATTGGATGAACTGAGTCCATTTATATTTAATAATATTAACAGTGATTTTTAATTTGTGTATTATGTTGATAATAATATTGTGTGTTTTTAGTTTCTTTGAGCTATCTTGTTGTAGGATTCTTTAAAGTCTAGGATTATGTTGTTGCATATAACTTTTTTAGGTAGATTATTTTTTTTTTCTGGTGCTTTTGTTAGGTTTCAAGTGGAAAGAAAATGTTTAAATATGAGTTTTCTCTGGAATATTTTATGTACTCCACCTACAGATTGAAAGTTTTTTGCATATATTAGTATTGGGTGAGATTTGTGATCTCTTAATTTTACCATAATATTTTCCCATAATTGTCTGTCTTTTAATTTTTCTATTGAGACTTTTGGTGTTATATGGATAGTTTTCTGATATAACTTGCCTGGCATTATTTTTATACATTTTTAAATATTATTTCAGTTTCTCTGTTTAGTCATTTGATTATTATGTGGCAAAAGTACATTTCTATCCTATCTTTCTCCACAGGTCATTACATTTTATGTTTATGACACTCAGTTAATTATTTTAAACATCAGACTGTTACCAGAGTCATGAAGACAGGCACTTTGTATACAAAGACCTCTGCAGATGTTACTTGTAAAAAAGCGATAATGTCCAAGGTGAGGTGATATGGTGGGAAATGAACGATCAGAATAACTGGCCAATATTAAAGTGTACTTGACATTGACATGAAGTCACTTTTCTTCCTTTCTTTCTTTTTATATTTCTTTCTTTTTTCTTTCTCTTTTCTTTCTTTTTTTCTCTTTCTTCCTTCCTTCCTTTCCTTCTTTCTCTTTTCTTTCTCTCTTTCTTTTCTTCTTTCCTTATTTCTTAATATCAATTTCTCTCACTCACTGTCACTCATACTCTATCTCACACACACACATATGCATACAGAGAAGCACACACAAAGATATATTTTAGAGAGTGCATGTTTTATAAGTTCTTCCATCATAGTCCTGAATGTATCACAATGTTGTTTGAAAGTGATGTTTGTGATAGCCAGACTTTTATAAATGTGGGTGGTGAAAATTGAAGCCAAGACTAAGCTCTGTGGGGATCCTTGGAAAAAAGCTGCTGCTATGTTTCTCATTTAGGTTTTACATTGTCCAGGACAGAATTTTGTCATTCTAGATGCACCACTCAGTTATTGTTACAATGGAGGTTGTCTGAGATAAATTACACACATGTCCATCAAAGTTTCCTGAGATTTTATTATTTTCTTTTATAGTCCTTCAAAGATATTTCCACATACTTCTCTGAAGAGGAATGGGAAAAGCTGACCAAATGGCAAAAAAACACCTATGTGTTTATGAAAAGAAATTACATCAGAATGACAGACTTAGGTAAAAGGAAGTGTTTGTTTGCTTGGCTGATTTCTTTAAACAAGCCTGGATGTATCCCAGTCTCTTTTCATGCTATGGCTTCATCTTCATGTCTCTCTTATGATGTCCACAATCTTTCTTCTTTTGACATATTATGATGGTAAAGACAAAGACCAGACATCATAATGCTTAGGCCTATGATCTGCACTTCCCATGACTACAGAGAATTGAACTTCTTAGTTGTAATATCTGTGCTGAAATACCTGCCCTGTATTTATCCTCTGTTTATCTGTCAACTAAAACTGCTTTGCTTTTTCCTAGGAGTCCTAGTCAACAAACCAGTTTTTATGCGGGAAAAGGAATCAATAATGAAAGAAGCTGATAAAGTTAACATAAATGGATGTTCTAGTGAGTAGGCAAAATAGGCCATAAAAAGCCCTTTTAATTAAAATCTTTGGCAGGTAACGCACAACACTTTTTTTACATAATGACTCATGGGAAGTGATCTTATGGAGTGAATTACTCAAAGAACCTGGCATATAGATGCCTAAAATAGAATTTGCTGTATTATCGAAGAGAATGCTACAGTGGGACAGAATAGTGTGTAGATGAGAAATACCTTTTTAATTAGAGTAAAAGTATTTTGAGTGGACAATTTCTATTGCAGAGACAAAAAGCCTGGGTATGACTAACTGCCATATGTGTATATGTATAATATATATATATATATATAAATTTAACTCAACTTTCTCTCAGTTTATACTCTGACTGGTAAAATAAAGATGTCATGTACTCAGCTTCCAAAATAGAAGATGTGATCTACCCAACTTCTATACCTTTACTCTCCACATTTTTGTTTTTGGTGTTGTTCTTATGTTTTCTATTCCTTCTTATTACCACTTCCTTGCTTGTTGACTTTATTTCCTAAACTTTTTTTGTAGTACAGAGGATGAAATCCTGGGCTTCATACCTGATAGCCAAGGATTCTCTCATTAGAGAAACTTCTATAGTCTTCCCAATCTCTGCTTCACAAACTATAATGAAACATATTCAGCTTAATAACAATCAACAGTGTGTCTTATGAGTAGCACATTTTAGTTGCCAGTATATTTGAAAATTCTTAATCACTTCCCATTTTCAGATTACTTTCCTAGTACAAAATGATTCCATTACAATGGACAGAACTATGAGTCATACTGTATACTATTTTTTAATGTACTCAGTAGACTTCTTAAAAATTATTGAGTACTTGGTTTATTAATAATAGTGAAGATAAGGCTCTTCTGAAAAAAAACATAATGAATACTTGATCTGGACAACAAAATTTCATCACATTTAAAAACCATATCCCAGACAACAGGAATATCTTAACTACTATCTATAATTTTTAACTAATTTCTATTTTTACAGATACTGTGTATCTCTCCAGTCTTTTTTTTTTCTTTATCAAAATGCTATGTATATAAAACTTTAAGTTACATGAACATAATTTATGTTTTATAAATATTTGTTTGGATGAAAGATGAAGAACAATTTAGTTATGGTAACATGGTTTATTTAGTATATTTTTAACATTTTAGTCATTTGAGTTTCCCTTTTTTTTAAGTCTGATAACAACACATTAATAAATCACATGAAAAGTTTAGCAGACCAACAGTTTGGCTTGAAAAGTGATAGGTTTTAGGATCTATTTCTCCAAATTATTAATATAGAATTTTACAGTTCAAATAGTGAGAATCAAAGGAATTTAGAGAAGTTAGATATATTTGGTGCATGTGACATATATAATTGAGTATTGTCTATTTCTTCTGCCTAATTTTAACTGCACTGTAAATTCTATCCTTTCAAATTTAAAAGACATTATCAAATTGGTTGAGATGAGGGTAGCCATCAACATGCATAGAAAACAGGCTGGAAAGGATAATGAGGATTAATTTTTTACAATATATTTCTACATTTCTGAAAATGTCATAAAAATTAATTTTATGTGATTGAGATACTTGCAAAAAATGAATAAAAGGGTATTTTGTAAACTAACAGGCTATAGCAGTTCCACAGATACACTTCATGTGTTTCTTTAATATTTGAAAGTTGCAGAAGGAGTCGGCATGGAAGGGTCTTTGCCAAAAGAACATGCCAGTTGTATATGGCAGACAGAAGCTCAGAAATGCCTGGATACCCAAGAGAACAAATGTGTGTCTCAGAGAAAAAGTAAGACAATAGGTGAGAGATATTAAAGGAGAAACACACACTGGATCTTCTTGAGCTGTTCTTATATGATTTGGATAAGGGTATAGGTGCTGTAACCAATAAATCTCAGAGGTTAAGCCAGAATTTCATACTTTTCCGTTTTTTTTTCCATCTAAAAGCCACATGATCCATGTGACATGTCTTCATGTACACTTTACTCCAAAGATGTAACAAAAGAGTTACTAGTTGTAAAGTTCTTCAAGATTTATACTAAATCCAAGTAGCTTCAGTTCTTGAGAGTACCTCAAAAGATTATTTTTCAATAATTATTAATACCAGACTACATATTTTTCTGCTAACTCCTAACTATAAATACTCTATTTTCAAGCAAAATGCAAAATTTAAAAAACAAACAAACAAACAAACAAACAAATAAACTGAACAGGAACATTCTGTACTGGAGGGTGAAGTGTAAAACATATCTAAGCATAAAAGTCAAAGGGTTTCTGTCCTACCTAATATAACCTCTGAGTGGTATTAGTACTATTCTAGAGTCAAATTCTCATGAAATTTCAAAATAGACTACAAGGAAAGCCTATAGCCTAGTTCCTAGCATCAATAATCTGCTTGTTTGATAAAATGGGAATGGTCATTTCTTCACAAAAATATCTCTCATTTGCAAACAACTTCTTATATAGGACACAAGAGGAGTCATGAGAATGCCATAACTCCAAAGCTGCAGAAAAGAAGTAATATATCATTATTTGAAAAGCACAGTGATGAAGACATAAATAATTAACTATATAGTAAACTATTTATAATTTTCATGCACATTTGAAAATAAATATTCTTTATGATGTTATAGTCTACAGTTTTGTTTTTGTTTCTCTTTTATTTGGCTTTCTGGCTCTTAGTTTTAGTGATTAACACAGCTACCAAATAAATATAATATGTTACTTATTCATTACTTATACACAACCTGATTCACCTGAACCTGAATCCACACAACATTTTTAATATGTAAAATTATTCTATGTTTTTTATCTGGACTGTTACCTTTTTCTATTTCTATATATATACCTTTAATTACTTTTTTCATCCCAGGCATTATATCTGGGATGCTGTCACTTGTTGGATCCACTCCTTGTTTTCTTTATTAATCTCTTTTTTTTTCCCTTTGGATTTTAGACCGCTATTATTCCTTGTGCATATCAATCCATTCTATTTTATCCCCTGATTTGCTACTGGACAATAAGCTCTTTATTGAACCATTAACTGTCTTAGACATTCAAAATACCACAGCTTCATAAAGCTAAATACAACATAGAAGAATTCAACATATATTTGCATCATCAAACAAATGTTCCATAGCATTAAAAATCATCACACATCTTAAAGCAATGTTTGACAATAATGGGCCTTTGTTTGTCAAAATTAGTCAAAAAATCTACTACTTCATACAATTTAAGCCTCTACAACATTTATAATTAGTGGGACATTTCAAGATTTTTAAAACTTATTTTGTATATGAGACTATTATCTTGTCTGTGGTATTTTGGATTCCCCAAAAATCGATCATCATTCAATATGTAGGACATGCAGAGTAGTGTTAAGACATCATTATGATTTGATCACTGGTGAATAACTATTTACAATTCCTTATTATCTCTCCATGCCTCATCATAAAACAGGGTAAAATCTGATGAAAGATACTTAGTGATCACTCAGGAGGTTGCAAAGGAAGGACTTTGTAATCTTACATACCCAATACAAATCCTACAGTAAACAGTTAATCATCAGTACTCTTACTGTATGCCAGGCTCATTGTAAAGCCTCCCTGTTGTTTGGTTATTGGATTCATTTTCTCAGTAAGGTTTATTTTTAGTTAAATACATATGTTTGAAGTTGTATATGTATGACACTTGAGTTTGTGTACCTAAAAAAATCTGATGATTGAATTTTATGCCTTGGATATGAAGTTATGGATGTTTGTAAGCTGCATAATATAGGCACTAAAAACTCAACAATGTACAAAATTGGATAGTATTTATCTTTGCATATATAAGCCTTGTTTCCAATCTATGCCAGTCTATAAGCATTGTTTTCATCAATTATATAGTATGTTAAAACCACTGCTCACAGTGAGGAACAAATCACCCTGTTAGTATTTTTATACTCTATGTTAAACATGCTATTTCCACTGGTCTGAATCTATGTCAAAATTTCCATAAGTTTTGTTATTAGTATTTGCCACACTAATATAAGGATTGTCCTCACTCTGCCTAGAACTATGACAACATTGTTTTTATTGAGTGATAAGCACTCTGAAAATGGATTACAATTTATGAAACTAACTTAGAATCACATTCTATAATTCATGTTCTAAATTAAAATACCCTATTCTCTTCTTCAAATATGAACATTAAAAAGAATATGTTTTTAATTACATATATATTTTTTAGTTTTATGTAAAAAGAAAGGGAATAAGAATAATGAATGCAAGAGGATAAAAAACAAACTTCTATCTACAGCTATCACTTGCTTTGCTCCACTAGAAAGGTGCCTGATCATGTGTTTACTAGTCAAATATGCCTGAGAGGAAATCACATATCCTCATGTCCCCTGTAAAAGACACTGGAACATAATTGTTTATATAAGCTTCCCAATTTTGACGTTTTTATTCTTGATTTTACAGTATATTGCACGTGCGATTATTTATTATTCATGACTAATTTTAGAAAGCAACATTGATTCATCACAGACGTAATAGGTTCACCTAGCATTAAATTAAGATATTTTTATACTCAGTATTATATTATGTCATTTAAGATTGGTTTTCTAGTGAAGACTTTGGTTGAATCAGTCTTCAAGTAAAGATTTTAAGGGCGAAAGGTTTTGAACTTGACTTTTATTATGTGAAGAATTAGATACTACCCCAGCCTTGTTAAAAGAGTTTTCCTTGCTATGTATCTAACTGTCATATAACTGTCATATTGGTCTATGAGCCACAATTTCTCCTTCTCAGGAGAGATCCTCATTTTTTACTGGATCTTTATAAATTTCATTAGTACCCACATTTTTTCTTTTCTTATGAAAACAACAGCAACATCCCTTCCTACTAAAGTGTATACCCACACTTCCATTCTGAGGTCAGTATCATTGAATATCATAGGTTGTTTTGCTCAGAAGTTTTTTATATTAGCCAATTTCCTTCTGTAGCTCTTTTTCTTTCCAATTTGTATTAAGAAAATTCATTATTTACATAAAGTCTGCACTGCCATAGGGTGGTCTTATATTCATGTCCAAGGAGTTATTACTATTGGAAAGATGGTCATAACCAGTTTCTAGATTGTTAACTATTCTTGCCAATTTATTGTCTGTAGTTTCTATATTACAGAGTTTATTTGGCGATTGCTCATTTCTAGACTTTAAATAATCCATAAACTGCTCATCCTGAAACTTCAAATCATCAATCATCATAATTATATTTTCATAGTTAGAATGGATGTCAAGCAATTGTTTTTAAAATATAAAATATAGAAGGCAATATGTAACAAGAGTGAGAGAGTAAACTACTCAAAAATATATTCATGTATATTCTCAATCACACAGCAAAAATGTTTCCAACTTTCTTGAGAAGTTGAATTCTCTACCATAGTGGGAAAAATATCATTATATACAAGTACCTCAGATCAGATAATGGCAAGTTTGGCCAGCATATGTCACAGCCAAATTCAGTGTCCAAAGTTTGAGAACACAATGGGCTCGGCAACAAAGGCTGTGTTGCTCAGTTAGGAAATCATTTCAATTAACCTTACAAAAGGCAACTTTCACAATATTAGAGGAGAACAATACAGCTTTGGCAATCTATGTTAGTGATTACTTACCATAAGTAAGACAAATATCTCTTTAAAAAGTACACAATTCTAATATTACATGGGTTACAATGGTGTATAAATTTACAGATACAAAGCCAAATGACAAATTAGAAATGTTTGGATATAGCAGAATATGTATGTATGTGCAGAAGGAGCAAAATTAATCCAATGGCAGAGGGAGGTATGTGATTAAGTGACAAATGCTAGGAAGAATACAGAGATTACACTAGAAAGGGTTTGATCCAAGTAGAAAAGTCACAGTCAAGAAATGCAAGTGGTAAATTAACAAGTGGTAAGATCTCCAGGAAAGTTAATCAAATTTATGGTAAGAGAACCCTGAACAACAAAAAAAATCCTAGTCTCAGATCCCAGGGTCACATGCTTGGGAGAGCCTGTAGTCACGTGGTTCTTCTTTCCCAGTACAACTTTAATAAAAAAATAAATGTAACCTTTACTTTCACTAAATACATTTATAAGTCAAAATGTCCCAAACAAGGTTAAAGCATCCAAAAGTTAAAAACCATTGTCTCATTTTAAAAATAGTTTTGTGCATAAACTCTGTATGTTTTGATCTGTTACACAGAAAACTTTGTTTCAAGGGAGGTGAGAAAGGCTGAAGATAATGCTCTGTTCTCTGATATTCTGGAATGATTATATTAAATATATAGTATGTTAACACAAACATGCAATTATCAAAACCCTTCCTTATTGTAGTATAAAATATATATTTTATGTTTTTAAATACTGCATATTTGTAAGACATTCTGTGTATAATTACAAAATGCCAAACTGATAACTTAAGAACTGACTAGGTTGTTAACATTGTCTTTGTATTACCAGGCAACATTTTTGGAAGCAAGTCTATTTTCAGAAAAAAAAAATGTTATCACATGTGAGAAAAGATCTCAGAACAATATCACATAATCTACTTTATATTGAATTGGATAGAACAAGAAAAGAGGAATTAAATTTCACCCAGAAAAAAAAAATATGAAGACAGGCTATGAAAATTAAGGAGTTGCCTCAAAAATATGTATGCAAAGGGAGTTTCTGTGTTCATGCATGCTTATTTATATGGAAGAAACTTATGTGAAAGAAATGCATATGATTGACATGTCATATATGTGTGCATAAAAGGACATGCCATGATACACTTGCCTATCTGACTGCCTGGGTGTATGCTAAATTCAGGGCTCTGGTTCCACCAGAAATTACAACATTGACACTACTAAATGTGACCAATTGTGTAGTTTCATTTCTCATCTTTTGTACTCAGATTTGAATCCAAACACCTTAATTGAATTAGTAGAATGCTTTGATATTTTTTGTGTCATGCATGATTCTTTGGAGAATTCCAAATAGATTTGAGTTCTTTGGTTGTTACTTTTTCCAGAGTATGCTGAATATTTTTCTTTGATTATTTTTTTGTTAATGAAATAAATAAGAAGTCTGTACTTATTAAAAAATATCCTCATATAACAAGATGATAGCAACTTAGAGTTACAACACAGAACATTTTGAGATAGCAAAAACAAGTTTTTAATCCTTGGTATTGCAATAAGATCAATACCCACTTGTTGAATCCTTAATATACAACTTATATGGTCAAATACATTATTTATGAATTCAATTATTAAACTTGTCTATTTGGGGGGTAAAGAAATAAGACTGCATCAAGTTCTATATAGTCTTTTTTTGTTGACAATTTCTCTGCCTCAGATTTATGAGTTTTAAGGCAGAAAGAAGATGAATCCACAAAAGTTCCAATTATTGGTTAATAATAGTTAATTATGTATATGATGTAGAGAAGAGCCAGACGTATCAAGATGATTCCAGAATGAATATGGCTAAAAGTATAGTCCTGGCTATGAGACAAAAGAGAGGGAGAGTTTTGGAGAGAAAAGTAGAGGTCTAGTGTTCAATGGCAGAATCAAAATCCAAGAGGGTGAGAAGTCAATATGGCTGAGGTATTATAGGAAAGAGGAGCTGGGGGAAGGAAAGTGAAGGTGAGGAGCTGAGAGGTTTTGAATAGGGCATGGGGTGTGCCAGCATGGATAACATTGCACCATGTATTTGTGATTCAAAGCTGAGGTAGCCTAGATAGAGGTCTGTATAGACATTGATATGCTAGTAGATACTCCAAGCATGGTTTAACCCAATACTCATATGCCTCATCTATTTACCAGTGATAAAATGACCACTTTTAGCAAATATTAACTTTATTAATTCCCAACGGGAATGTTGGCTTCTGTTTAAATGCCTGATTTGGTGAAGAGACATTTCTTTGAACCTAATTGGACCATAGTCCTAAATGCCACACTTAAGTAACCTTCTGTAGTAGTTTGTTTCTGTGTCATTTTATTTATTGTTGTTTTAATTGAAGCAAGGTCATCACCTTTCTAGTGTTTGGACAACATGTATGAGCCACCATTCTTGTAAAATGACAAGTTATTTAAATCAAACTATTAGTGTGGTAGTTTAAATTTAATTAGACCCTTTAAGTCTATAGTCAAAAGTACTATTATAAGTTGTGGCTTTTTTGAAGTAATTGTGGCCTTGAAGAAATTGTGTCACTGTTGCAATGGGCTTTGAGATTTCCCTTTGCTTAAGTTTTGTTCACAGTGACATTCACATTACTTCCTATTGCCTTTAAGATGTAAGGCTTCTTATCTACTTCTCCAACCACATCTGCTTACAAAATGCTATGTCCCACTATAATTATTCTGGAATTGAACTGTTTGCAATCTACCTAAATTAAATGTTTTCTCTTATAAGAGGTTCTATGGACATGATGTTTATTCACAGAAATAGAATCCCTCTCTAAGACAATTACCAGAAGGAATTAGAACATCAGGATTATATACACTTACTCAAATATGTAGAGATTCATTTAGCTGTCATTTCCAGTGAGCTTCAATAATTATGTTGAAGTAATGAGCCATTGAGATATATGAAAAGATAGAAAAATGTGTAGAATAATTTATTACGTATGATATGTACCTTAATAATTGGAAATCAACACTATGTAGGGGAGTATACAAATAAAAAACTATTAGGAATACTGATAATTTGGGGTAATATATATTTAATAATGTTACTCTGGAACTATCACCATCAACCACAGAATCACAAAAGGCAAGGAAGTGGTGATCCTTACCTTTAATTCTAGCTTTAGGAATGTTCAAAGAGGAAGTTAAGAGAGCTACTCAGAGCAAGGAGGGAGAGCTTTTCCATTTTTTCATGCAAAAATATTTATCATATGTAACGTTAATTTTAATATGTGCTTTACTTGCATTGTTTATATATGTAAATACACACACAAACACATTTGTGTAGATATCAAATAGAGTGTTCCTGATTCACTAGTGCTGGAGTTATTGACAGTTGTGAGCCTTGATAATATAGATGCCAATGTCTGTGATCTTTTGCTATAGCAGCAAAAGCCCTGTTTCACTGCTGACTCATTCCTCTTATTCATCCTCATCACAACTGTGTCTGTAAAATGGTTTATTTAATATTGTCTGTCTTTTGCTTTATAAATATAGTAAGGACAAATATAATCTTGGGAAACTTTATAAGAATGCTTTCCTTTATTATCCTTTAAACCTGCTTTCCCCTTCTGGTAACAATCTTAAAATAAGAAAATTTCCAAAGGCCCTTGGAAAGATGGTGTAGATTATAGAGTCCCTTGTCAAAATAAAGAAATTACCACATGTTCTTTCAAAGAAGACACAGATTTTGAAAAGTCTTCAGCAGGTTGTCTATTTGTTGAATGTTTTAGGAGACTGCACATCTTTAAACGCTCCCTGTGAAGAAACAGACATTCATAGAATGTCTTGTGGATGTGTAAAAAGGTCCTGCTATGGGTAGGCAAGCTAGTAAAAGTATTGTGGACCAGTGAAATGGTCTAACATTTGCCTGAGTAGGTAGGAAATGTTCCAGAGTCCTTTTGTCAGATATTTAACAGAAGCAGATGATGTATATCCTGGAGTTTTCCTGACTAATGGCAAGATTTCTAGAGACCCTTGTGTAGTTATAGAAATTATTCGAAGACGTTTATAAGGTTTAAACATTCTTATGATTTTGAGCTTAATAACTTTATTTTTGAGACACTGGGTTAGGTAGTGAATGTGAGGAAGAACTTCAAGACTTCTGGGAAGCACTTGGGTGTTTTAAGGTATTGTGAGGAGATGATCCAAAGCTGCTTTTGCAGATAAGGATAGTATTTTAGACCTCTGGGAAGATAGAGAAAGCTCAGAGACCCTTGGACAGATGCAAAGTTGCTATAGATCCTTGTGTAGATTATGAAATTTCCAAAGGCCTTTCATAAGTTTAAGAGATCCTAATGGAATCTGAGTATTTTGTATGGATGCCAGAGGACCCATCATTGGTGAAGATGGTTCTAAAGACTGTGGTGCAGATAAACACTGTTCCAATGAGCACTGGGCAGATAGAGAATGCACCTGAGTACCTCAAGAAGTTGCTGGAGATACTTGAATACCTTACTCAGATTTTAGAGTACCTTGTACAGAACGGCAAGGTCACCCAGCCCATTTATCATAACAAGATGTTGTAGTTTCTTCTGTTGAATCCGATAAAGTCAGATGCTCTTAAGTATGTGTGGAAGTTTTTACAGTTCTTCATGTAGTCTTAGAATTTGTGTTAGTTGGTGGAATCACTGAGGAATGTGTTGAAGGTTGTAGAAAACCTTCAGCAGATTGTAGTGGATGAGTCATAGCCTTGGCAGATATTAAATGTTTCTGAGACTCTTGTGAATGTTTCAGAGGTGCAAGATAATCTTGGTCAGAGGGAAATATTCTAAGACTACTTGGGTAGAAAGTTAATTTTCTTCAGGCACAAGTTGGAAAGCTGATTTCACACCTGGACTCAATTTAGAAGACTCCATATGCTCTTGCATGTATGAGAATACTCCAAGTTACCATGGGAGCATTTATATTGTCTCACACCCCTTGTGCAATATACTTAATCTTCTTAAGGTTTTTGCATATGTGGCAAAAAGTTTGCACAGGTAGGATTCCCTCTTTAGATGCAGAGATCTTTAGGTAATTTAGAAGTTATCAAAAGTTCTAGAGTCTTAGAAATAGACAGTGGATGTCTCTGAGAACCAAGTGAATATTAACATCTTCTGGAGAATAAAGAAAATATTCTTGAGTTTCACAACTAGATAAGAATGTCTCTGTAGACCTTGGAGAAGAAGCTGGACTTTGTAATGTACATTGGACAGATAGAGAAGACCTTGAAACCTTCTGGGAAGAAGTTGAATGTTTCAGAACACTTTGAATAGATAATCTTATCCCCAATGTTCCTTTTGTGGGTACAGATAGTTTTAGAGAGCCTTGGTACAATTAACCAGATACATGAGTTTGTTGTGTGCACGAGGAAATTATTAAAGGCCCTTGCAAAGGGGAAAAACTTCCAGTTCATTCTGGACTCTTTTATTAGATCTCAGAGTCCCTGATCTAAATTCTGAATAATCTTTAATAACTTGTATAGATGGCAATTATCCCAGTGTTACTTTTGTATGAACAGAATCTCTCCATAGCACATGAGTACAAGGAGAAGATTATAAGGACCCTTTTCTCTATGTGTTTTTCAATGTTTCTTCTAGATGTGGGCAAGATACTTCATCATTTTATCAAAGATGAGGAAAGGCTAAACTTTCTTGTGCTAATGAGGAAAGGCTAGGAATCAATGGAGCAGGTGGCAATGTTTGTTCTTTCATTGGGTCAAATCAAAATTTTCAAAGCATTTGGGGTAAATGACAAATGCTTGTATGTGCCTTGGGTATACAGAGATTGTGTGCAAATCTCTTAGAAAGATGTTGACTGTTGTATATAGAGACAGTTGTCTATATGGTGAATGGCACAGATTTCCCTGGGAAAACGTGGAAAATTGGATAAATTGCAAATTTGTTAGATTCACTGAGACTGATAAAGATGATTTCAGTTCATTAAAATGTCATGAGGTCCATGAAGAAAATGGCAAATTTCCTGTAGTCTCATGAAATGGCAATGTTCTCTCAGATTCCACCATGCAAAACAAGTGTCCTAAATTAAATTTTTGAAATGATTGGGAGGGTTGAAGAACACATGGGAAGAATAAATTTTCTCAAGACTTAGTGCTGCATGTGTGAGACTCTGATATATGCTTTACAAACCTATTCTATTTTCAATTCCCTTGATTTAATATAAGAAGTGGTAGAGTCTCTCAGGTAGTTTGAAGAGTTTTCTGAGAATCTTTTGCTGATGATGAAGTTTTCACAGCTCCTGGGAAAGATGAAAAAGGCTTTTTAATTCCCTTCCTAGAGGAAGATATCAGACATTTTTCTGTAGACTGTAAATATTTTGTAGAATTCTGGAAAACCAGAGAATATCTTGAATTATCATAGAGAGTGTGTATCTTTTGTAAGTTCTTGATCATATGTAAAATTTTCTAGAGCCACATTCTGGAAAATGTCTTGAAGTATCATAAAGAGAATTTGTATCTTTTGTAAGTCCTTGATCATATGTCAAATTTTCTGAAGCCATATTTGAAGATATGGGGAGATGCAGAGATCCTCTACAACATAATTTTTTTCCCAGATTCTTGTGAAGATGGCATTATTTCTGAATTCCTTACAAAGATATGGCAAAAATCCTATTGCATATGTGATACATGTTAATAGATCTAGAATCTCCAGTTAATATGTATAGTGTACTACATTACTTGTTTCTGAGAATTTTTCTATACTCTTGAGCAGATGCCAAAAGTTCCACGGTCCCTTATGCCAATAGCAAGCTTACTAGTTTTTTTATGTGAAGGTATGTTATGTCACATTATAAATTGTAATCACAGTAATTGAAATCATTTGTAGTAATGAAGAGTGTTCCAGACTTGTTTGAGCAGATGGTGAAGAGTCTGAAGTATCTGACACTGAAGGTAAAAAGTCTACAGGCTCTACCACATGTCATAAATACCCATGAATCCTTTGCAAAATTTGAGAGTGATGAGTTTCCCTACCATGGAAAGATTCACAGGTTCTGGATACTATTTTGTAGTCCCTGAAGGATTTAGCATCCTATGTGTTGGTGTGGAAGGTTTATGCAGTCTTTGGGAAGAAGGCAAATGTTCTACATTCTCTGGGTCAGGTTGAGGAAGTCCTTGAAAATTTGAGGGAAATGATGAATGACTTTGATACCTGTGGCATATAAGCAATTTTCTTGTACTTTGTAAAACTGTTAGAAATAATTTGCTAACCTGTCCTATAGGTGACAAATACTGTAGCTTCCTGTTGAATGACTAACATTTTTACACAACACTTTGGAATATTAAAAAAAGGGCCTGGAAAGTCTTGAGGATATGCTTAAGGACCTTGGTAAGAAAATAATGGTTCTAGGTCTTTTTAGTCACATTGAAATGATGCTGAGCATTGAGGTAGATGGTAAATGCCTTTTGTAACTTTGGGTTGAGGAAAATATTGTTGTAGTTTGTGATATTGTTAGAAAATATTCTATAGCTTATCCTACACTTGATAAATGTCCTGAGTTTCCCTGGGCAGGTTGGTATGGCACCAGAAAATCTGGAAATGATGTGGACAGCTCTACAGCTTCTATGGTAAAGGCATAGGACCTAGAATATCAAAAGAATATATGGAAAGTTCTGGAGATTTTTCCTATAATTAGCATTATATTGACAACATGGGTTGGATAAAAAAGGATCCTTCACTTGAATACGTGGTGCAGTTGGTGATTTTTTTTTATAACTTTTTAGGGTGATAACAAGGATTCTTCAGTTTTATGAGCAGACAGAAAAAATTGCAAGGTCTCTGTGACATATTGTAATTTTCTTAGATGATCTTGGTCAGATAGAGGAAATTTTTCAGCCTCTTGGGAACATGTTGGAAGACTCCTAGACACTTTTGCATGTGATAATTTTTTTCTCATCCTTCCTGTACACTTTGATACCCCGAGAAACTTTGCTTAGACAGAGCAAGTCCAAGATCTTGATGGACAGATGAAATATTTTCCACCTTCATCTGATCATAATGCTTAGATGGTGAAGATGTAAGGAAAAATCACAAGTGTGCTTTGGTTCCTGGTGCAAATGCAGACAGTTCTATAATATCTTCTTCAGATGGAAATCCCTTCTCACCCACTACCATAGACTCCTATTATTCCAGAATACCTTGAGCATATGATGATTGTAGCAAAGACTCTTTACATAGAAAAGATCCCAATAGCTCTTAAGGACAAGCAGAAGGGAGAATAGTTGTATTTGGTAATGAGGAAACTTCTAAAGGCCCTGGAGCAAATATAGAAATACCTGTTCTTCCTAGATAGGTAAGACTCCATAATCTATCCTTTATTTGACTGATGGTCCTACACATTTTGAACAGCTTGGGGTCCTCTCAAAACCTCTCTCAAAAAGAGAATCACGTTCTATATCACCTATTTTGAATGGGAAAGGACATAGAGTCTTTTTGACGTGTGTGTAAATTTGCTGATGGCCTTGGGTAGCTTCCAAATGTTCTAGGGCCTGTAGAATAGATGGAGGTTTCTGTTATCCTAGTGCATAGGATGATTCCTTTACACATTCTGTGGCAAAGGACAAGTAACATTGAGACACCTGAGGATATGAGGAAGAGTCCAAGACCTCTGCAAGAAAATGTGACTGTGGAGCAAAAGGAGAGGAACCTTTGATTCTGGTGTCAGAAGGAGAGATTTCTCCATTTTTTCCCACATATGAAATATGATATGCTTCCTGGGTTCTGATTATGTTGATTCTACGCTCCTTGGATAAGATACCAAACATCCTAAACCCTTGTGGTTAGATGTAATAAATCTATCAATCCCTGTTCTAATAGAAATTGATCAATTGGTCTTTTAGTAGGCTTCAATTTATCTAGAGTTTCTTCAATACATTGGTAAAATTGACAAGAATCTGATAAAATTATTGACTTTACGGCAGCCTTTGGAGTTGATAAAATTCTTTACATACCAATGACAGGTCAACATGGTACAACAGGGCCTTGGGAAGATAGTGAATCCTGATGTGTGTCTCAATGGAGTTCTTGAAGCCTCCCTTAAAGAGGAAGATGGTTTCACTGGTTTTTCAGGAGATAATAAACATTTTTTCTCCCTTTTGTGGATGGGAACAGTTCCAGAGACTCTCGGGAAGATGACAATATTTCAGTAAACCATTATCCAGTAAAGGAATTTCTTGGGACCCTTCACATTGTAAATGTTCAGTTTTGGGGAAATGTGTTGTTACCCACATATAACAGAGTACAAGATTGCCTGAGTGTATAGGACCTGAAGGAGAGAGAAGAATATTCATGTTATATGTGGTTAACATTGTTTTAAATTCATGGGAGGAGACTTACTATAACAATGGAATACAGAAATTAATATTACTCCAAACACAGAAATAAACCATAAACTAGCACTGTTTCTAGAGAAAAACATTAGATGGTATTATAAGAAACAGTTTCTGATGACTTGCAGGTTATACACAGCAAGGCAAAACAGCTGCTGATCTTTCAAAAATAACCACAGTTCTCCATCTAAATTCGCCAACAGAGAAGTTAATATAGGTTCATCAATGGCTTTTAACAAAAGAAAAATTGTAGTCCTTAGAGACACAGGTATAGAAGCAGTTAAATGCTCAGCATATAGAAGAATCAATCAACTCTTGGAATTCTTATTTGTTATTAAAAAGGAATCAGTAATGTGAAGAATGGTCACAGACATAACCATGATAAACAAGGTGATCTAGCCAATGGTCTCTTGACACTATCAGATTCTTTTACCTTCTCTGTTACTGAATAATATATTAAAGACATAAGTAGAACAAATTTATGAATACATTTTTAAAGAAAAGTAAGACTTCATCATTGGAGAGAAATAGACTCAACAGAAATTGTTGTTCCTTTAAC
>JARWLC010000270.1:0-27760 GCA_033318265.1 Phyllotis vaccarum | reverse complement strand
ACATCAAAAAAAATTGTAGCTTTCTCTACATCAAGTCAACTAGGGTTAATAATAGTAACCTTAGGCATTAACCAACCTCATCTAGCTTTCCTTCACATCTGCACACACGCATTCTTTAAAGCTATACTATTCATATGTTCAGGAGCTATTATTCATAATCTAGCAGACGAACAAGATATCCGAAAAATGGGCAATATCTCAAAAGTAATACCATTCACAACATCCTGCCTAACCATCGGATCCCTAGCCCTCATAGGCATACCTTTCCTCACCGGCTTTTACTCCAAAGACCTTATCATCGAATCAGCTAACACGTGCCATGCCAACG
This sequence comes from Phyllotis vaccarum, assembly GCA_033318265.1. Lineage (NCBI taxonomy): Eukaryota > Metazoa > Chordata > Mammalia > Rodentia > Cricetidae > Phyllotis > Phyllotis vaccarum. Next base: position 27,432 of record JARWLC010000270.1, on the reverse strand, counting down.
CCTGAGCCCTACTAATCACACTATTCGCCACCACCCTTACAGCCATATACAGTATACGTATCATCTTCTTTTCTCTTATGTCAAAACCACGCTTCACCCCAATAATCTTAATCAGTGAAAACATTCCACAACTAATTAACCCAATCAAACGCCTAGCCTACGGCAGCATTATAGCTGGATTCATTATCTCCCACAACATCCCCCCTACTAGCATTCAAGTTATAACAATGCCTCTTCACCTAAAACTGGCTGCCATTACTGTAACCGTAGCAGGACTAGCTACAGCACTAGAACTAAATAAGCTAACAAATAACCTCACACCAGTAAAACCATCTAAAATTTCCTCATTCTCCACATCCCTGGGCTATTACCCAACCACAACCCACCGTCTTATCCCACAAATCCTTTTAAAAAACAGCTTCAACTCAGCCCTCAGCCTAATAGACCTAATCTGACTAGAAAAAGCCGCCCCCAAAACTCTCTCAACCACACACAATAGTGCCTCCAAGACACTAAGTAATCAAAAAGGACTGATTAAATTATACTTCATATCATTCCTAATTACTTTTACCATCCTGCCCCTATTAACATTAGTTTAGCCACCCCGAGTAACCTCAATGATAATTAGCACACCCATTAAAAGAGTCCAACCTGACACCAACATTAATCAAGCAGAGCAACTGTATAAAGCTGCTACTCCAGCACCACCCTCCCCTATTAGCCCTAACTCATCATTATCATATATAACCCACCCGCCCACACTATCCATACTCAACACTAACTCCACCCCATCATAATTATCAACAACCACCATAATACCACCCTCCATCAGCACCCCCATCAACATTAATAATAGTAATAACCAACTAGACATTAACGTTTCTGGGTACTCCTCCGTAGCCATTGCAGCAGTATAACCAAAAACCACCAATATACCACCCAAATAAATCAAAAACACTATAAAACCTATAAATGATCCACCCAACCCTAGCACAGCTAAACACCCAGAACAACCACTTACAACTAAACATAGACCCCCATAAATAGGCGACGGTTTCAAAGAAACCCCTAAACACCCTAAAACAACTAAAGAACTTAAAATATAGATATATTCCATCATAATTCCTACATAGACTCTAACTATGACCAATGATATGAAAAACCATCGTTGTAATTCAACTATAGAAACCTTAATGACAATCATGCGAAAAAATCACCCCCTTCTAAAGCTCGTTAACAGCTCATTCATCGACCTGCCCACCCCCTCCAACATCTCCTCATGGTGAAACTTCGGATCTCTCCTAGGCGTATGTTTAATCATACAAATTCTCACAGGATTATTTCTAGCTATACACTACACATCCGATACAGCAACAGCATTCTCCTCAGTAACACACATCTGCCGCGACGTTAACTACGGTTGACTAATTCGCTACCTACACGCAAACGGGGCTTCCATATTCTTCATCTGTATATTTATCCACGTAGGGCGAGGAATCTACTACGGATCTTATATATTATCAGAAACATGAAACATCGGTATTATCCTACTATTAACAACGATAGCAACCGCATTCGTGGGGTATGTTCTCCCATGAGGACAAATATCCTTCTGAGGGGCCACAGTAATCACAAATCTACTCTCAGCCATCCCCTACATTGGCACAACCCTAGTAGAATGAATTTGAGGGGGGTTTTCTGTAGACAAAGCCACCCTAACACGGTTCTTCGCATTTCACTTCATCCTCCCCTTTATCATTACAGCTTTTGTATTAGTTCACCTTCTATTCCTCCACGAAACAGGCTCCAACAACCCATCTGGGTTAAACTCTGACTCAGACAAAATCCCCTTCCACCCATATTATACCATCAAGGACCTTCTAGGGGTGCTCCTTTTATTAATAGTTCTCATAATTTTGGTTTTATTTTTCCCAGATGTTCTCGGAGACCCCGACAATTATACCCCAGCAAATCCACTCAACACTCCAGCACATATTAAACCAGAATGATATTTCCTCTTTGCCTATGCCATCCTTCGATCGATTCCAAACAAACTAGGCGGTGTCCTTGCCCTCATTCTATCCATTCTAGTTCTAGCCCTATTTCCACTTATTAACTCATCAAAACAACATGGCCTAGTATACCGACCTATTACTCAGACTATCTACTGAATCTTTATTGCCAACCTTCTTATCCTAACATGAATTGGCGGCCAACCAGTAGAATATCCATTTACAACAATTGGACAAATTGCATCAATTATATACTTTTCAATTATCATCATTTTCATACCAATAGCTAGCATAATTGAAAATGACATCCTCAAACTACACTACTGCCCCTGTAGTATAACTAATTACTCTGGCCTTGTAAACCAGAAATGGAGACTAATAAACTTCTTGGGGCATCAAGAAGAAAAAACTACTTTTACCACCAGCACCCAAAGCTGACGTTCTATTTAAACTACTTCTTGTACATAATTTTATATAGTACATAATACATTTATGTATATCGTACATTAAATTATTTTCCACTAGCATATAAGCATGTACTATTTAATTAATGTATTAATACATAACATGTTAATCTAACTTTAATAGTATTTAAACATGAATATTAAGCAAGTACATATAATACATGTATTAGGGCATTAATGTTTTATCAACATAAACATATGTACTACCACATGACTATTATTTATTACATTAAGTTAATGCTTTTAAGACATATCTGTGTTATCTTGCATACACCATCTTAGTCATAAACTCTTCTCTTCCATATGACTATCCCCTTCCACATTTGGTCTCTTTATCTACCATCCTCCGTGAAACCAACAACCCGCCCACCTATACCTCTCTTCTCGCTCCGGGCCCATTTTAACTTGGGGGTCGCTAATGTGAAACTTTATCAGACATCTGGTTCTTACTTCAGGGCCATCAATTGGTTCATCGTCCATACGTTCCCCTTAAATAAGACATCTCGATGGTACGGGTCTAATCAGCCCATGCCCAACATAACTGTGGTGTCATACATTTGGTATTTTTATTTTTTGGGGTGCTTAACTCAGCATAGCCGTCAAGGCATGAAAGGTCAACATATTATCAAGGGTAACACTCTAGTTAAGGATCATTAGTCCTCATAACCCAATCACCTTAAGCATATATAATTAATGCTAGTTGGACATATAACTTAATTTACTATAGATTATCCATCCTCAAACCCCCTTTCCCCCACCCCAGTTTTGTAAGCCTACTTCCTCGACAAACCCCAAAAACAAGGTTTTGGCTACAAAAATCTCGTCCGTATTCTAGTAATACACAAAATTTAACTTAATTTTCAGTATTAGGCAAAAAACCAATTTTAGCCTGGTCAACTTTCAAATACCTTTTTGTACTGTAATTTTCGATTAAATCTAAAAACACTAATACAGTCAACGTAGCTTATAATTAAAGCAAAGCACTGAAAATGCTTAGATGGATTGGTATCCCGCAGACACACAGGTTTGGTCCTGGCCTTATAATTAGTTGGAGGTAATATTACACATGCAAGACTCCCTACACCAGTGTCAAATCCCTCAGAATTTTAATAATTCCAAGGAGAGGGCATCAAGTACATACTATAGCTAAAGACGCCTTGCCTAGCCACGCCCCCACGGGACCCAGCAGTGATAAAAATTAAGCAATGAACGAAAGTTTGACTAAGTTATACCTCTAAGGGTTGGTAAATTTCGTGCCAGCCACCGCGGTCATACGATTAACCCAAATTAATTATTAAACGGCGTAAAACGTGTCTCTGGAATACCACACAATAGAATTAAAAATTAATTAATATGTGAAAATTCATGATTAAAATTAAAATCAGTGACGAAAGTAATTCTAATACTCTTGATGCACGATAGCTAAGACCCAAACTGGGATTAGATACCCCATTATGCTTAGCCTTAAACTTCAATAATTAATAACAAAATTATTTGCCCGAGAACTACTAGCCACAGCTTAAAACTCAAAGGACTTGGCGGTTCTTTATATCCACCTAGAGGAGCCTGTTCTATAATCGATAAACCCCGCTATACCTCACCACTTCTTGCTAATTCAGCCTATATACCGCCATCTTCAGCAAACCTTAAAAAAGAATCTAAGTAAGCAAGAGAATCAACCATAAAAACGTTAGGTCAAGGTGTAGCTAATGGAGTGGGAAGTAATGGGCTACATTTTCTTATTTAAGAACATTCACGATACTCCCTATGAAACTAGGGGGCCAAGGAGGATTTAGTAGTAAACTAAGAATAGAGAGCTTGGTTGAATAGAGCAATGAAGTACGCACACACCGCCCGTCACCCTCCTCAAACCAAATAAAAGATAACTTTACTTAAATTATTCTAAAATTTATTAGAGGAGGCAAGTCGTAACATGGTAAGCATACCGGAAGGTGTGCTTGGATAATCATAGTGTAGCTTAAAGCCCCAAAGCATCTGGCTTACACCCAGAAGAATTCAAACAAAGAACGCTATGAACCAATCCTAGCCCTGCCTATCACTAACTTTAACTATTCACCACTATAAATTAAATCATTTATACCCACAGAGGAGTATTGGAGAAAGAAACTTTAATCAGGAGCTATAGAGAAAGTACCGTAAGGGAAAGATGAAATATGATAGTATTAAAGTACAAACAAGCAAAGATTAAAACTTATACCTTTTGCATAATGAGTTAGCTAGAAAACCCCTAACTAAGAGCCCTTCAGCTAGAAGCCCCGAAACCAAACGAGCTACCCAAAAGCAACCTATGGGGTGCACCCATCTATGTGGCAAAATAGTGGGAAGACTTTTGGGTAGAGGTGAAAAGCCAACCGAGCTTGGTGATAGCTGGTTACCCGCCTACTGAATTTTAGTTCAACTTTAAGATTACCATAGGGACAAATAACCAAAATGTAAGCTTAAATTATAATCTAAAGAGGGACAGCTCTTTAGACACGGAAACAACCTGAAGCAGTAAATAAGAAATAATAATAACCATAGTTGGCCTAAAAGCAGCCACCAATAAAGAAAGCGTTCAAGCTCAAAACCTTCTACACCTTTAATTCCAAAATCCTGTACGATTTTCTGCTTTATAAGCGGGTCAATCTATACCATAGAGGAGATAATGCTAATATGAGTAACAAGAATACTATTCTCCGAGCACAAGTTTATAACAACACGGATGACCATTGTTAGTTAACAAGTATAAAATATAAGCAAACTAAAATAACATTTTAACTCAACATGTTAAACCAACACAGGCGTGCTTTAAGGAAAGATTAAAAGAAATAAAAGGAACTCGGCAAACACGAGTCCCGCCTGTTTACCAAAAACATCACCTCTAGCATCACAAGTATTAGAGGCACTGCCTGCCCAGTGACTAAAGTTAAACGGCCGCGGTATCCTGACCGTGCAAAGGTAGCATAATCACTTGTTCCTTAATTAGGGACTAGTATGAATGGCTAAACGAGGACTCAACTGTCTCTTATTTCCAATCAGTGAAATTGACCTTTCCGTGAAGAGGCGGAAATATCAATATAAGACGAGAAGACCCTATGGAGCTTTAATTTCCTAACTTAACTTTATTATTGCTCACCTAATGGAACAAAAACAAAAAAGAATAAGTTAGTAATTTTGGTTGGGGTGACCTCGGAGAACAAAAAAACCTCCGAACGATTTTAACCACGACAAACAAGTCTAAGTAACATCAATATCCTATTGACCCAATTCTTGATCAACGGACCAAGTTACCCTAGGGATAACAGCGCAATCCTATTCGAGAGTTCATATCGACAATAAGGGTTTACGACCTCGATGTTGGATCAGGACATCCCAATGGTGCAGAAGCTATTAATGGTTCGTTTGTTCAACGATTAAAGTCCTACGTGATCTGAGTTCAGACCGGAGCAATCCAGGTCGGTTTCTATCTATATACGGCTTCTCCCAGTACGAAAGGACAAGAGAAGTGAAGCCTCCTTACCATAAGAGCTTTAAAATAACACATGAAATTATCTTAATTTAGTAGTACCGTTACAACAACCCCTAGATAAGGGCGAATTAGGGTGGCAGAGGCCGGGAATTGCATAAGACTTAAAATCTTAAAGCCAGGGGTTCAAATCCCCTCCCTAATAGTGCACCTGATTAATATCACAACCCTACTTATCCCAATTCTTATCGCCATAGCCTTTCTAACCCTAGTAGAACGAAAATTTTTAGGCTACATACAATTACGCAAGGGCCCTAATATCATTGGACCATATGGTGTCTTTCAACCATTTGCTGACGCTATAAAATTATTTATCAAAGAACCACTACGTCCACTCAACACATCCACGACACTCTTTATTGTTGCCCCCACCCTGTCCCTCTTCCTAGCCCTATCACTATGAATTCCCCTACCTATACCCCACCCACTAATTAATCTGAACTTAGGCATATTATTTATCTTAGCCACATCCAGCCTAGCCGTATACTCCATTCTATGATCGGGGTGAGCATCTAACTCCAAATATTCAATATTTGGAGCCCTACGAGCAGTAGCACAAACAATTTCATACGAAGTAACTATAGCCATCATCCTCCTATCAGTACTACTAATAAATGGATCCTTCTCCCTGCAAGCTCTCATCTTCACTCAAGAACCCATCTGACTTATTATCTCCACATGACCCCTGGCTATGATGTGATTTATTTCTACCCTAGCAGAAACAAACCGAGCCCCATTCGACCTCACAGAAGGGGAATCTGAACTAGTCTCGGGATTTAACGTAGAATATGCTGCAGGACCATTCGCACTATTTTTTATAGCAGAATATATAAATATTATCATAATAAATGCCCTATCAGCCATCGTATTCCTGGGGGCCTACCACGACCCTATAAATCCAGAACTATTCACAACAAATTTTGTCATAAAAACCCTAATCCTAACCTCTTTATTTTTATGAATTCGAGCATCCTACCCACGATTCCGCTACGACCAACTCATGCACCTTCTATGAAAAAATTTTTTACCTCTTACACTAGCACTATGCATGTGACACATTTCTCTACCCGTATTCATGGCAAGTATTGCCCCCTATGTTTAGAAATATGTCTGACAAAAGAGTTACTTTGATAGAGTAAATTATAGAGGATAGTGCCCTCTTATTTCTAGGACCATAGGAATTGAACCTATCCACTAGAATTCAAAATTCTACGTGCTACCTTCACACCATGTCCTATAACACCAGTAAGGTCAGCTAATTAAGCTATCGGGCCCATACCCCGGAAACGTTGGTTATAACCCTTCCCGTACTAATAAATATTTTAGCTATATTAGTTATTTATTTTACCATTTTTCTAGGCCCCATAATTACAATATTAAGCAACAACATATTTCTTATATGAGTTGGCCTAGAAATAAATCTGTTAGCCATCATCCCCCTAATAATCTCAAAACACAACCCGCGATCCACCGAAGCAGCATCTAAATATTTTATCACCCAAGCAACAGCTTCAATAATCTTTCTTCTAGCTATTATCATTAATTTCAAACAACTAGGCGTATGAATAATTCAACCACAAACTAACTACCTAGCCACACTCCTAATTACAACTTCACTAGCCATTAAACTAGGACTTGCACCTTTTCACTCCTGACTACCAGAAGTGACTCAAGGTATTAAACCTAATACAGGGTTAATCCTACTCACATGACAGAAATTAGCCCCCCTATCAATTCTATTCCAAATATATGAATTATTAGACCCAAACATCATGCTAACAATAGCAATTACTTCAATCTTTATCGGAGCATGAAATGGACTAAATCAAACCCAACTACGCAAGATTCTGGCATATTCATCCATCTCACACATAGGTTGAATAGTGTCTATCTGCTCTTTCAACCCCAACATAACCATACTTAATCTATTTATTTATATCCTACTCACTATTCCCATATTTTTACTAATTAATGTCTATTCAACCACCTCAATTAACTCCATATCCCTTACATGAAATAAAATACCAGTGCTCCTGCCATCCATATCAATCATCTTATTATCCACAGGAGGCTTACCCCCCCTAACAGGCTTTATACCCAAATGACTTATCATCCACGAATTACTAAAAAACAATTGCACACTACTAGCCCTAACCATAACAATAATAGCTCTTATTAACCTATTCTTTTACACACGAATTATCTACTCAACATCCCTAACAATTTTTCCTACAAACAATAACTCAAAAACTATCATAAACTTTTCATCCAATAAAATCAATATTATACTACCGCTACTAACCATTACAAGCACACTAACATTACCACTAACCCCCATGTCTCTAATATAGGGGTTTAGGATAACTAACAGTCCAAGAACCTTCAAAGTTCTAAGTAAATATTAACGTTTAACCCCTGCCCTAAGGATTGCAAGGCTATATCTCACATACATTGAACGCAAATCAATCGCTTTAATTAAGCTAAATCCTCAACCTAGATTGATAGGATTTTATTACACCTATGAAATTTTAGTTAACAGCTAAACACCCTAAACTGGCTTCAATCTACTTCTCCCGCCTATCAGAAAGGGGGCGGGAGAAGCCTTGGTAGAGTCTGTTTTCTACATCTTCGAATTTGCAATTCAACGTGTCTATCACTTCAAGGCTTCTAACCACTGTAAAAGTGGTAAGAAGAGGAATCTGTACCCCCGTCTTTAGATTTACAGTCTAACGCCTCACTCAGCCACCTTACCTATGTTAATTAATCGCTGATTATTTTCCACAAATCATAAAGACATCGGCACCCTATATTTGATCTTCGGTGCTTGAGCTGGCATAGTAGGCACAGCCCTTAGCATCCTCATCCGAGCAGAACTCGGTCAACCAGGTGCCCTAATAGGAGATGACCAAATTTACAATGTAGTGGTGACTGCCCACGCATTCGTCATAATTTTCTTTATAGTTATACCCATAATAATTGGGGGCTTCGGAAATTGACTAGTACCACTAATAATTGGAGCCCCAGACATGGCTTTCCCACGAATAAATAACATAAGCTTTTGACTCCTACCCCCTTCTTTTCTTCTACTACTAGCATCATCCATAGTCGAGGCTGGCGCCGGGACAGGGTGAACAGTATATCCACCTCTAGCAGGCAACCTAGCACACGCAGGAGCATCTGTAGATCTAACAATTTTTTCACTTCACCTAGCCGGAGTATCTTCTATCCTAGGGGCCATTAATTTTATTACTACCATTATTAACATAAAACCCCCAGCAATAACCCAATATCAAACCCCATTATTCGTATGATCAGTTCTCATCACAGCCGTACTACTTCTTCTGTCCCTCCCAGTACTAGCTGCAGGAATTACCATACTACTGACAGACCGTAATCTAAACACAACTTTCTTCGACCCTGCAGGGGGCGGAGACCCTATTTTATATCAACATCTATTTTGATTCTTTGGTCACCCAGAAGTCTATATTCTTATCCTCCCAGGCTTCGGAATTATTTCTCACATTGTTACATACTACTCAGGCAAAAAAGAACCATTCGGTTATATGGGCATAGTATGAGCCATGATATCAATCGGATTCCTAGGGTTCATCGTATGAGCTCACCACATATTCACAGTTGGCTTAGACGTAGATACACGAGCCTATTTTACATCTGCCACCATAATCATTGCCATCCCCACTGGAGTAAAGGTATTTAGTTGACTAGCTACCCTACATGGGGGTAATATTAAATGATCACCTGCTATACTCTGAGCCCTAGGATTTATTTTCCTATTTACAGTAGGGGGGCTAACAGGCATTGTCCTGTCAAACTCATCACTAGATATTGTTCTCCACGACACCTACTATGTAGTAGCTCACTTCCACTATGTTTTATCTATGGGGGCAGTATTTGCAATTATAGCAGGATTCGTCCACTGATTCCCCCTATTCACAGGATTTACCCTAAATGATATATGAGCTAAAACACACTTTGCCATTATATTTGTAGGCGTAAACCTAACATTCTTCCCCCAACATTTCTTAGGCCTATCTGGTATGCCTCGACGATACTCCGACTACCCAGATGCATACACAACATGAAATACCGTCTCCTCTATGGGGTCATTCATTTCTCTAATCGCCGTCCTGCTTATAATTTTTATAATCTGAGAAGCCTTCGCTTCAAAACGTGAGGTCTTGTACGTAGAACACACTTCAACTAACCTAGAATGACTTCACGGCTGTCCTCCCCCATACCACACATTCGAAGAGCCTACTTTCGTCAAAGTTAAATAAGAAAGGAAGGACTCGAACCCCCTAAAATTGGTTTCAAGCCAACATCATAACCTCTATGTCTTTCTTTATAAGGTATTAGTAAAAATATTACATAACTTTGTCAAGGTTAAATTATGGGGTAAGCCCATATATCTTAAATGGCATACCCTATGCAATTGGGCCTACAAGATGCAACTTCTCCAATTATAGAAGAGCTAATAAATTTTCACGATCACACTCTAATAATCGTGTTTTTAATCAGCTCGCTAGTTCTCTATATTATCACACTCATGCTCACTACCAAACTAACACATACTAGCACAATAGATGCCCAAGAAGTAGAGACCATTTGAACAATTCTCCCAGCAGTCATCCTAGTAATAATTGCCCTTCCATCACTACGAATTCTGTATATAATAGACGAAATTAATAACCCCATATTGACAGTTAAAACCATAGGACATCAATGATACTGAAGTTATGAGTACACAGACTATGAAGACCTTTGCTTTGACTCTTATATAGTTCCATCCAATGAACTAAAACCAGGGGATCTTCGACTACTAGAGGTAGATAATCGAGTTGTTTTGCCAATAGAAATTCCAATCCGTATACTAATTTCATCAGAAGACGTACTACACTCCTGAGCAGTACCATCCCTTGGGTTAAAGACAGACGCCATCCCAGGGCGCTTAAATCAGGCTACCATCTCATCCAATCGACCTGGTTTATTTTATGGGCAATGCTCAGAAATCTGTGGATCTAATCACAGCTTTATACCGATTGTCCTAGAGATAGTCCCACTCAAGCACTTTGAAAACTGATCCCTATCCATAGTATAACCTACGCTATGAAGCTACTTAGCGTTAACCTTTTAAGTTAAAGAAGGGGCTGGCGGCCCCCATAGTGCCCATGCCTCAACTAGATACAGCCACATGATTTACCACTGTTATCTCCTCATCTATTACCTTATTCACTATTATACAACTAAAAATCGGCTCACAGGTTTTCCCTATGAATCCATCAATCAAATCCACCAATCTAACAAAAACAAATAACCCATGAGAACTAAAATGAACGAAAATCTATTTGCCTCTTTCATTACCCCTACAATAATAGGAATCCCCATTGTCACCCTCATCATTATACTCCCAGCAATTTTTATTAACTCACCCAAACACATCTCTACAAACCGGCTAGCTACTTTCCAACAATGAATAATCAAAATTATTATAAAACAAATAATAACAATTCACTCCACAAAAGGTCGAACATGGTCACTCATACTAGTAGCCCTTATTATTTTCATCGGGTCAACTAATCTCTTAGGACTACTTCCACACACATTTACCCCAACAACACAACTTTCTATGAATCTAGGCATGGCTATTCCCCTATGAGCAGGGACAGTGATCTTAGGGTTTCGAAACAAAACAAAGATTTCACTAGCCCACTTCCTCCCCCAAGGAACCCCCATTCCACTCATCCCCATGCTTATCATTATCGAAACAATTAGCCTATTTATTCAACCCCTGGCATTAGCGGTACGATTGACAGCCAATATTACAGCAGGACACCTTTTAATTCACCTGATTGGAGGGGCTACACTAGTACTAACATCAATTAATTTACCAGTTGCTTCAATTACACTCACCATTCTAGTCTTATTAACAATATTAGAATTTGCCGTAGCCCTTATCCAAGCCTATGTATTTACTCTGTTAGTTAGTCTATACCTACATGATAACACATAATGACTCACCAAACACATGCTTTCCACATAGTTAATCCAAGCCCATGACCACTAACAGGAGCTCTATCAGCCCTCCTTCTTACCTCTGGCCTAGTAATCTGATTCCACTGCAAATCAATCACCCTAGTAGCAATCGGACTTCTCACTAATTTACTCACTATGTTTCAATGATGGCGAGACGTAATTCGAGAGGGAACCTACCAAGGCCACCACACCCCAATTGTGCAAAAGGGCCTTCGCTACGGGATAGTCCTATTTATTGTCTCAGAGGTATTTTTCTTCATCGGGTTTTTCTGAGCATTTTATCATTCAAGCCTCGCACCAACACACGACTTAGGAGGACATTGACCACCCACAGGAGTCACCCCCCTAAACCCACTCGACGTCCCACTACTTAATACATCTGTACTACTAGCGTCAGGAGTATCCATCACATGAGCCCACCACAGCTTAATGGAGGGAAAACGAAAAGGTATAAATCAAGCCCTCCTAATTACTATCATCCTGGGCATATATTTTACCCTACTTCAAACCTCCGAATATATCGAAGCCCCCTTTTCCATCTCAGACGGAATTTACGGCTCCACATTCTTCATGGCCACTGGCTTTCACGGCCTCCACGTAATCATCGGAACCTCTTTCCTTCTAATTTGTTTTTTACGTCAATTAAAATTTCATTTTACATCAAAACATCACTTTGGGTTTGAAGCAGCCGCATGATACTGACACTTTGTCGATGTAGTATGATTATTCCTTTACGTCTCAATTTACTGATGAGGATCTTATTTTCTTAGTATAACAAGTACAGCTGACTTCCAATCAGCCAGATCTAGACGACAACCTAGAAGAAAATAATAAACATAATTATAGCTATACTCGCTAACATCTCAATCTCATCGTGCCTTATTGTTATTGCCTTCTGACTACCCCATCTAAACATCTACACAGAAAAAGCAAGCCCCTACGAATGTGGATTTGACCCAATAAGCTCAGCACGACTTCCGTTTTCAATAAAATTTTTTCTAGTAGGCATTACCTTCCTTCTATTTGATCTAGAAATTGCTCTTCTTCTACCCCTACCCTGGGCCCTACATTCTACTAATATATTTTTTACCACTCTAACTTCCTTTATTCTTGTATCAGTACTAGCCCTAGGTCTAGCCTATGAATGAATAAATAAAGGACTAGAATGAACCGAATAGTGGTAATTAGTTTAATTAAAATTTGTGATTTCGACTCACTAGAACATGGCCATAACCATGATTACCAAGGTGGCCCCAACTATTACCAACATCATATTAGCCTATCTATTCTCCCTTCTTGGAACTCTTATCTTTCGATCCCATCTCATATCAACCCTACTATGTCTTGAGGGCATAATACTCACACTATTTATCATAGTCACCCTAACAGCACTAAATTCACAGTCAATAGTTATATTTACCATTCCAATTACCATGCTAGTGTTTGCAGCATGTGAGGCAGCTATTGGTTTGGCCCTACTAGCCATAATCTCCAACACCTATGGCTCCGACTATGTTCAAAATCTCAACCTACTACAATGTTAAAAATTATTATACCATCAATCATACTACTACCACTTGCCTGATTCTCCAGTAATAAGAATCTATGGATCAACGTAACATCCTATAGCTTTCTTATCAATTTAATTTCCATGTCATCACTATGACAAAACAACGAAAATCTTTTATTCTCCACAATATTTTTTACAGACTACCTATCAACACCCCTATTAATTTTAACAACCTGGCTTCTACCACTCATACTCATTGCCAGCCAAAACCACATAAAAAAGGAAACCCCTACAAACAAAAAACTATTCGTATCCATATTAATTAGCCTCCAAATTACACTAATCATAACATTCTCTGCAAATGAATTAATTATATTTTATATCCTATTTGAAACCACCCTTATCCCCACACTAGTTGTTATCACACGATGAGGGAATCAAACAGAACGACTCAATGCAGGACTATATTTTTTATTCTACACACTAATTGGATCAATCCCACTCCTAGTTGCCCTAATCTGACTACAAAACTCCACTGGAACCCTCACCATTTCCCTATTGACCCTAAACTCTAACCCCCTACACCCGTCTTGATCCAACAACATCCTATGACTAGCCTGCATAATAGCCTTCCTTGTTAAAATACCCATGTACGGTATCCACTTATGACTGCCAAAAGCCCATGTAGAAGCCCCTGTTGCAGGATCAATAATTCTAGCTGCTATTCTACTAAAACTTGGAGGCTACGGCATAATACGAATCTCTGTAATTCTAGACCCACTAACCAAATCTATGGCCATACCCTTCATCCTTTTATCCCTGTGAGGCATAGTAATAACAAGCTCTATTTGCTTACGACAAACAGATCTTAAATCACTCATTGCCTACTCATCTATCAGTCACATGGCCCTAGTTATCTCAGCAATCATAATCCAGACACCATGAAGCTTCATGGGAGCAACCACCCTCATAATTGCCCACGGACTCACATCATCTCTACTTTTCTGCCTAGCCAACACCAATTATGAGCGTATTCACAGCCGAACCATAATCATAGCACGAGGCCTTCAAACATTATTTCCCCTAATGGCAACATGGTGAATTCTAGCAAGTCTAGCCAACCTAGCTATTCCACCATCAGTTAACCTAATTGGAGAACTAATGATTACAACATCCATATTCTCTTGAGCTAACACATCAATCATTTTAATAGGCCTCAATATTTTAATCACCTCCCTCTACTCCATATATATAATTATCTCCACACAACGCGGGAAAATAACAGACCACATAATCAATCTACAGCCCTCGCAAACTCGAGAACTTACACTAATATCCCTTCACATAATCCCACTATTACTACTTATTCTTAATCCAAAGTTAATTATAGGTTGAACTCTATGTAAATATAGTTTAATCAAAACATTAGACTGTGAACCTAAAAATAAGGAACACCCAGCCTTTATTTACCAAGAGAGATACTGTGAGCTGCTAACTCATTAATCCATAACTAATTCTATGGCTCTCTTACTTTTATAGGATAGAAGTAATCCATTGGTCTTAGGAACCAAAAACTTGGTGCAACTCCAAATAAAAGTAATCAACTTAATTTTATCCTCTATCATACTTATCATATTCTTACTAATTATACCCGTAATCATATCTACACTCAACTTAATTAAACCACACAACTTCACTAACAACATCATTTTCTCCATTAAAATATCTTTTTTCACAAGCCTTATCCCCCTAACATTTTTTCTCTCCAACAGCATAGAAACTATTATTTCCAACTACCAATGAATTATTATTAATACGATCAAAATCTCTATTAGCCTGAAATTTGATTTCTTCTGCATTATTTTCCTACCTATCGCCCTGTATGTAACCTGATCTATTATAGAATTCTCCTCATGGTACATGCACTCAGACCCCCACCTCAACCGATTTATAAAATACCTAATAGTATTCCTCATTACTATAATTATCTTAACTTCCGCCAATAACCTTTTTCAACTGTTCATTGGATGAGAAGGCGTAGGAATCATATCGTTCCTTCTAATTAGCTGATGGTACGGACGCTCAGACGCCAACACCGCAGCCTTACAAGCAATCCTTTATAACCGAATTGGAGACATCGGATTTATTTTAGCTATATCATGATTCTGCCTAAATACCAACACCTGAGACTTTCAACAAATTTTTATAACCAATGACCCAAGTACCCTACCACTCATCGGACTACTAATTGCTGCCACAGGAAAGTCAGCTCAATTTATACTCCATCCATGATTACCATCAGCTATAGAAGGCCCCACCCCAGTATCAGCCTTACTTCACTCTAGCACAATAGTAGTTGCAGGCATTTTCCTAATAATTCGCTTTCACACCCCCTAACCTCAAATAACACCACCATTCTAACAATCATATTATGCCTAGGAGCCATCACAACATTATTTACTGCAATTTGCGCACTAACCCAAAATGACATCAAAAAAATTGTAGCTTTCTCTACATCAAGTCAACTAGGGTTAATAATAGTAACCTTAGGCATTAACCAACCTCATCTAGCTTTCCTTCACATCTGCACACACGCATTCTTTAAAGCTATACTATTCATATGTTCAGGAGCTATTATTCATAATCTAGCAGACGAACAAGATATCCGAAAAATGGGCAATATCTCAAAAGTAATACCATTCACAACATCCTGCCTAACCATCGGATCCCTAGCCCTCATAGGCATACCTTTCCTCACCGGCTTTTACTCCAAAGACCTTATCATCGAATCAGCTAACACGTGCCATGCCAACGCCTGAGCCCTACTAATCACACTATTCGCCACCACCCTTACAGCCATATACAGTATACGTATCATCTTCTTTTCTCTTATGTCAAAACCACGCTTCACCCCAATAATCTTAATCAGTGAAAACATTCCACAACTAATTAACCCAATCAAACGCCTAGCCTACGGCAGCATTATAGCTGGATTCATTATCTCCCACAACATCCCCCCTACTAGCATTCAAGTTATAACAATGCCTCTTCACCTAAAACTGGCTGCCATTACTGTAACCGTAGCAGGACTAGCTACAGCACTAGAACTAAATAAGCTAACAAATAACCTCACACCAGTAAAACCATCTAAAATTTCCTCATTCTCCACATCCCTGGGCTATTACCCAACCACAACCCACCGTCTTATCCCACAAATCCTTTTAAAAAACAGCTTCAACTCAGCCCTCAGCCTAATAGACCTAATCTGACTAGAAAAAGCCGCCCCCAAAACTCTCTCAACCACACACAATAGTGCCTCCAAGACACTAAGTAATCAAAAAGGACTGATTAAATTATACTTCATATCATTCCTAATTACTTTTACCATCCTGCCCCTATTAACATTAGTTTAGCCACCCCGAGTAACCTCAATGATAATTAGCACACCCATTAAAAGAGTCCAACCTGACACCAACATTAATCAAGCAGAGCAACTGTATAAAGCTGCTACTCCAGCACCACCCTCCCCTATTAGCCCTAACTCATCATTATCATATATAACCCACCCGCCCACACTATCCATACTCAACACTAACTCCACCCCATCATAATTATCAACAACCACCATAATACCACCCTCCATCAGCACCCCCATCAACATTAATAATAGTAATAACCAACTAGACATTAACGTTTCTGGGTACTCCTCCGTAGCCATTGCAGCAGTATAACCAAAAACCACCAATATACCACCCAAATAAATCAAAAACACTATAAAACCTATAAATGATCCACCCAACCCTAGCACAGCTAAACACCCAGAACAACCACTTACAACTAAACATAGACCCCCATAAATAGGCGACGGTTTCAAAGAAACCCCTAAACACCCTAAAACAACTAAAGAACTTAAAATATAGATATATTCCATCATAATTCCTACATAGACTCTAACTATGACCAATGATATGAAAAACCATCGTTGTAATTCAACTATAGAAACCTTAATGACAATCATGCGAAAAAATCACCCCCTTCTAAAGCTCGTTAACAGCTCATTCATCGACCTGCCCACCCCCTCCAACATCTCCTCATGGTGAAACTTCGGATCTCTCCTAGGCGTATGTTTAATCATACAAATTCTCACAGGATTATTTCTAGCTATACACTACACATCCGATACAGCAACAGCATTCTCCTCAGTAACACACATCTGCCGCGACGTTAACTACGGTTGACTAATTCGCTACCTACACGCAAACGGGGCTTCCATATTCTTCATCTGTATATTTATCCACGTAGGGCGAGGAATCTACTACGGATCTTATATATTATCAGAAACATGAAACATCGGTATTATCCTACTATTAACAACGATAGCAACCGCATTCGTGGGGTATGTTCTCCCATGAGGACAAATATCCTTCTGAGGGGCCACAGTAATCACAAATCTACTCTCAGCCATCCCCTACATTGGCACAACCCTAGTAGAATGAATTTGAGGGGGGTTTTCTGTAGACAAAGCCACCCTAACACGGTTCTTCGCATTTCACTTCATCCTCCCCTTTATCATTACAGCTTTTGTATTAGTTCACCTTCTATTCCTCCACGAAACAGGCTCCAACAACCCATCTGGGTTAAACTCTGACTCAGACAAAATCCCCTTCCACCCATATTATACCATCAAGGACCTTCTAGGGGTGCTCCTTTTATTAATAGTTCTCATAATTTTGGTTTTATTTTTCCCAGATGTTCTCGGAGACCCCGACAATTATACCCCAGCAAATCCACTCAACACTCCAGCACATATTAAACCAGAATGATATTTCCTCTTTGCCTATGCCATCCTTCGATCGATTCCAAACAAACTAGGCGGTGTCCTTGCCCTCATTCTATCCATTCTAGTTCTAGCCCTATTTCCACTTATTAACTCATCAAAACAACATGGCCTAGTATACCGACCTATTACTCAGACTATCTACTGAATCTTTATTGCCAACCTTCTTATCCTAACATGAATTGGCGGCCAACCAGTAGAATATCCATTTACAACAATTGGACAAATTGCATCAATTATATACTTTTCAATTATCATCATTTTCATACCAATAGCTAGCATAATTGAAAATGACATCCTCAAACTACACTACTGCCCCTGTAGTATAACTAATTACTCTGGCCTTGTAAACCAGAAATGGAGACTAATAAACTTCTTGGGGCATCAAGAAGAAAAAACTACTTTTACCACCAGCACCCAAAGCTGACGTTCTATTTAAACTACTTCTTGTACATAATTTTATATAGTACATAATACATTTATGTATATCGTACATTAAATTATTTTCCACTAGCATATAAGCATGTACTATTTAATTAATGTATTAATACATAACATGTTAATCTAACTTTAATAGTATTTAAACATGAATATTAAGCAAGTACATATAATACATGTATTAGGGCATTAATGTTTTATCAACATAAACATATGTACTACCACATGACTATTATTTATTACATTAAGTTAATGCTTTTAAGACATATCTGTGTTATCTTGCATACACCATCTTAGTCATAAACTCTTCTCTTCCATATGACTATCCCCTTCCACATTTGGTCTCTTTATCTACCATCCTCCGTGAAACCAACAACCCGCCCACCTATACCTCTCTTCTCGCTCCGGGCCCATTTTAACTTGGGGGTCGCTAATGTGAAACTTTATCAGACATCTGGTTCTTACTTCAGGGCCATCAATTGGTTCATCGTCCATACGTTCCCCTTAAATAAGACATCTCGATGGTACGGGTCTAATCAGCCCATGCCCAACATAACTGTGGTGTCATACATTTGGTATTTTTATTTTTTGGGGTGCTTAACTCAGCATAGCCGTCAAGGCATGAAAGGTCAACATATTATCAAGGGTAACACTCTAGTTAAGGATCATTAGTCCTCATAACCCAATCACCTTAAGCATATATAATTAATGCTAGTTGGACATATAACTTAATTTACTATAGATTATCCATCCTCAAACCCCCTTTCCCCCACCCCAGTTTTGTAAGCCTACTTCCTCGACAAACCCCAAAAACAAGGTTTTGGCTACAAAAATCTCGTCCGTATTCTAGTAATACACAAAATTTAACTTAATTTTCAGTATTAGGCAAAAAACCAATTTTAGCCTGGTCAACTTTCAAATACCTTTTTGTACTGTAATTTTCGATTAAATCTAAAAACACTAATACAGTCAACGTAGCTTATAATTAAAGCAAAGCACTGAAAATGCTTAGATGGATTGGTATCCCGCAGACACACAGGTTTGGTCCTGGCCTTATAATTAGTTGGAGGTAATATTACACATGCAAGACTCCCTACACCAGTGTCAAATCCCTCAGAATTTTAATAATTCCAAGGAGAGGGCATCAAGTACATACTATAGCTAAAGACGCCTTGCCTAGCCACGCCCCCACGGGACCCAGCAGTGATAAAAATTAAGCAATGAACGAAAGTTTGACTAAGTTATACCTCTAAGGGTTGGTAAATTTCGTGCCAGCCACCGCGGTCATACGATTAACCCAAATTAATTATTAAACGGCGTAAAACGTGTCTCTGGAATACCACACAATAGAATTAAAAATTAATTAATATGTGAAAATTCATGATTAAAATTAAAATCAGTGACGAAAGTAATTCTAATACTCTTGATGCACGATAGCTAAGACCCAAACTGGGATTAGATACCCCATTATGCTTAGCCTTAAACTTCAATAATTAATAACAAAATTATTTGCCCGAGAACTACTAGCCACAGCTTAAAACTCAAAGGACTTGGCGGTTCTTTATATCCACCTAGAGGAGCCTGTTCTATAATCGATAAACCCCGCTATACCTCACCACTTCTTGCTAATTCAGCCTATATACCGCCATCTTCAGCAAACCTTAAAAAAGAATCTAAGTAAGCAAGAGAATCAACCATAAAAACGTTAGGTCAAGGTGTAGCTAATGGAGTGGGAAGTAATGGGCTACATTTTCTTATTTAAGAACATTCACGATACTCCCTATGAAACTAGGGGGCCAAGGAGGATTTAGTAGTAAACTAAGAATAGAGAGCTTGGTTGAATAGAGCAATGAAGTACGCACACACCGCCCGTCACCCTCCTCAAACCAAATAAAAGATAACTTTACTTAAATTATTCTAAAATTTATTAGAGGAGGCAAGTCGTAACATGGTAAGCATACCGGAAGGTGTGCTTGGATAATCATAGTGTAGCTTAAAGCCCCAAAGCATCTGGCTTACACCCAGAAGAATTCAAACAAAGAACGCTATGAACCAATCCTAGCCCTGCCTATCACTAACTTTAACTATTCACCACTATAAATTAAATCATTTATACCCACAGAGGAGTATTGGAGAAAGAAACTTTAATCAGGAGCTATAGAGAAAGTACCGTAAGGGAAAGATGAAATATGATAGTATTAAAGTACAAACAAGCAAAGATTAAAACTTATACCTTTTGCATAATGAGTTAGCTAGAAAACCCCTAACTAAGAGCCCTTCAGCTAGAAGCCCCGAAACCAAACGAGCTACCCAAAAGCAACCTATGGGGTGCACCCATCTATGTGGCAAAATAGTGGGAAGACTTTTGGGTAGAGGTGAAAAGCCAACCGAGCTTGGTGATAGCTGGTTACCCGCCTACTGAATTTTAGTTCAACTTTAAGATTACCATAGGGACAAATAACCAAAATGTAAGCTTAAATTATAATCTAAAGAGGGACAGCTCTTTAGACACGGAAACAACCTGAAGCAGTAAATAAGAAATAATAATAACCATAGTTGGCCTAAAAGCAGCCACCAATAAAGAAAGCGTTCAAGCTCAAAACCTTCTACACCTTTAATTCCAAAATCCTGTACGATTTTCTGCTTTATAAGCGGGTCAATCTATACCATAGAGGAGATAATGCTAATATGAGTAACAAGAATACTATTCTCCGAGCACAAGTTTATAACAACACGGATGACCATTGTTAGTTAACAAGTATAAAATATAAGCAAACTAAAATAACATTTTAACTCAACATGTTAAACCAACACAGGCGTGCTTTAAGGAAAGATTAAAAGAAATAAAAGGAACTCGGCAAACACGAGTCCCGCCTGTTTACCAAAAACATCACCTCTAGCATCACAAGTATTAGAGGCACTGCCTGCCCAGTGACTAAAGTTAAACGGCCGCGGTATCCTGACCGTGCAAAGGTAGCATAATCACTTGTTCCTTAATTAGGGACTAGTATGAATGGCTAAACGAGGACTCAACTGTCTCTTATTTCCAATCAGTGAAATTGACCTTTCCGTGAAGAGGCGGAAATATCAATATAAGACGAGAAGACCCTATGGAGCTTTAATTTCCTAACTTAACTTTATTATTGCTCACCTAATGGAACAAAAACAAAAAAGAATAAGTTAGTAATTTTGGTTGGGGTGACCTCGGAGAACAAAAAAACCTCCGAACGATTTTAACCACGACAAACAAGTCTAAGTAACATCAATATCCTATTGACCCAATTCTTGATCAACGGACCAAGTTACCCTAGGGATAACAGCGCAATCCTATTCGAGAGTTCATATCGACAATAAGGGTTTACGACCTCGATGTTGGATCAGGACATCCCAATGGTGCAGAAGCTATTAATGGTTCGTTTGTTCAACGATTAAAGTCCTACGTGATCTGAGTTCAGACCGGAGCAATCCAGGTCGGTTTCTATCTATATACGGCTTCTCCCAGTACGAAAGGACAAGAGAAGTGAAGCCTCCTTACCATAAGAGCTTTAAAATAACACATGAAATTATCTTAATTTAGTAGTACCGTTACAACAACCCCTAGATAAGGGCGAATTAGGGTGGCAGAGGCCGGGAATTGCATAAGACTTAAAATCTTAAAGCCAGGGGTTCAAATCCCCTCCCTAATAGTGCACCTGATTAATATCACAACCCTACTTATCCCAATTCTTATCGCCATAGCCTTTCTAACCCTAGTAGAACGAAAATTTTTAGGCTACATACAATTACGCAAGGGCCCTAATATCATTGGACCATATGGTGTCTTTCAACCATTTGCTGACGCTATAAAATTATTTATCAAAGAACCACTACGTCCACTCAACACATCCACGACACTCTTTATTGTTGCCCCCACCCTGTCCCTCTTCCTAGCCCTATCACTATGAATTCCCCTACCTATACCCCACCCACTAATTAATCTGAACTTAGGCATATTATTTATCTTAGCCACATCCAGCCTAGCCGTATACTCCATTCTATGATCGGGGTGAGCATCTAACTCCAAATATTCAATATTTGGAGCCCTACGAGCAGTAGCACAAACAATTTCATACGAAGTAACTATAGCCATCATCCTCCTATCAGTACTACTAATAAATGGATCCTTCTCCCTGCAAGCTCTCATCTTCACTCAAGAACCCATCTGACTTATTATCTCCACATGACCCCTGGCTATGATGTGATTTATTTCTACCCTAGCAGAAACAAACCGAGCCCCATTCGACCTCACAGAAGGGGAATCTGAACTAGTCTCGGGATTTAACGTAGAATATGCTGCAGGACCATTCGCACTATTTTTTATAGCAGAATATATAAATATTATCATAATAAATGCCCTATCAGCCATCGTATTCCTGGGGGCCTACCACGACCCTATAAATCCAGAACTATTCACAACAAATTTTGTCATAAAAACCCTAATCCTAACCTCTTTATTTTTATGAATTCGAGCATCCTACCCACGATTCCGCTACGACCAACTCATGCACCTTCTATGAAAAAATTTTTTACCTCTTACACTAGCACTATGCATGTGACACATTTCTCTACCCGTATTCCATGGCAAGTATTGCCCCCTATGTTTAGAAATATGTCTGACAAAAGAGTTACTTTGATAGAGTAAATTATAGAGGATAGTGCCCTCTTATTTCTAGGACCATAGGAATTGAACCTATCCACTAGAATTCAAAATTCTACGTGCTACCTTCACACCATGTCCTATAACACCAGTAAGGTCAGCTAATTAAGCTATCGGGCCCATACCCCGGAAACGTTGGTTATAACCCTTCCCGTACTAATAAATATTTTAGCTATATTAGTTATTTATTTTACCATTTTTCTAGGCCCCATAATTACAATATTAAGCAACAACATATTTCTTATATGAGTTGGCCTAGAAATAAATCTGTTAGCCATCATCCCCCTAATAATCTCAAAACACAACCCGCGATCCACCGAAGCAGCATCTAAATATTTTATCACCCAAGCAACAGCTTCAATAATCTTTCTTCTAGCTATTATCATTAATTTCAAACAACTAGGCGTATGAATAATTCAACCACAAACTAACTACCTAGCCACACTCCTAATTACAACTTCACTAGCCATTAAACTAGGACTTGCACCTTTTCACTCCTGACTACCAGAAGTGACTCAAGGTATTAAACCTAATACAGGGTTAATCCTACTCACATGACAGAAATTAGCCCCCCTATCAATTCTATTCCAAATATATGAATTATTAGACCCAAACATCATGCTAACAATAGCAATTACTTCAATCTTTATCGGAGCATGAAATGGACTAAATCAAACCCAACTACGCAAGATTCTGGCATATTCATCCATCTCACACATAGGTTGAATAGTGTCTATCTGCTCTTTCAACCCCAACATAACCATACTTAATCTATTTATTTATATCCTACTCACTATTCCCATATTTTTACTAATTAATGTCTATTCAACCACCTCAATTAACTCCATATCCCTTACATGAAATAAAATACCAGTGCTCCTGCCATCCATATCAATCATCTTATTATCCACAGGAGGCTTACCCCCCCTAACAGGCTTTATACCCAAATGACTTATCATCCACGAATTACTAAAAAACAATTGCACACTACTAGCCCTAACCATAACAATAATAGCTCTTATTAACCTATTCTTTTACACACGAATTATCTACTCAACATCCCTAACAATTTTTCCTACAAACAATAACTCAAAAACTATCATAAACTTTTCATCCAATAAAATCAATATTATACTACCGCTACTAACCATTACAAGCACACTAACATTACCACTAACCCCCATGTCTCTAATATAGGGGTTTAGGATAACTAACAGTCCAAGAACCTTCAAAGTTCTAAGTAAATATTAACGTTTAACCCCTGCCCTAAGGATTGCAAGGCTATATCTCACATACATTGAACGCAAATCAATCGCTTTAATTAAGCTAAATCCTCAACCTAGATTGATAGGATTTTATTACACCTATGAAATTTTAGTTAACAGCTAAACACCCTAAACTGGCTTCAATCTACTTCTCCCGCCTATCAGAAAGGGGGCGGGAGAAGCCTTGGTAGAGTCTGTTTTCTACATCTTCGAATTTGCAATTCAACGTGTCTATCACTTCAAGGCTTCTAACCACTGTAAAAGTGGTAAGAAGAGGAATCTGTACCCCCGTCTTTAGATTTACAGTCTAACGCCTCACTCAGCCACCTTACCTATGTTAATTAATCGCTGATTATTTTCCACAAATCATAAAGACATCGGCACCCTATATTTGATCTTCGGTGCTTGAGCTGGCATAGTAGGCACAGCCCTTAGCATCCTCATCCGAGCAGAACTCGGTCAACCAGGTGCCCTAATAGGAGATGACCAAATTTACAATGTAGTGGTGACTGCCCACGCATTCGTCATAATTTTCTTTATAGTTATACCCATAATAATTGGGGGCTTCGGAAATTGACTAGTACCACTAATAATTGGAGCCCCAGACATGGCTTTCCCACGAATAAATAACATAAGCTTTTGACTCCTACCCCCTTCTTTTCTTCTACTACTAGCATCATCCATAGTCGAGGCTGGCGCCGGGACAGGGTGAACAGTATATCCACCTCTAGCAGGCAACCTAGCACACGCAGGAGCATCTGTAGATCTAACAATTTTTTCACTTCACCTAGCCGGAGTATCTTCTATCCTAGGGGCCATTAATTTTATTACTACCATTATTAACATAAAACCCCCAGCAATAACCCAATATCAAACCCCATTATTCGTATGATCAGTTCTCATCACAGCCGTACTACTTCTTCTGTCCCTCCCAGTACTAGCTGCAGGAATTACCATACTACTGACAGACCGTAATCTAAACACAACTTTCTTCGACCCTGCAGGGGGCGGAGACCCTATTTTATATCAACATCTATTTTGATTCTTTGGTCACCCAGAAGTCTATATTCTTATCCTCCCAGGCTTCGGAATTATTTCTCACATTGTTACATACTACTCAGGCAAAAAAGAACCATTCGGTTATATGGGCATAGTATGAGCCATGATATCAATCGGATTCCTAGGGTTCATCGTATGAGCTCACCACATATTCACAGTTGGCTTAGACGTAGATACACGAGCCTATTTTACATCTGCCACCATAATCATTGCCATCCCCACTGGAGTAAAGGTATTTAGTTGACTAGCTACCCTACATGGGGGTAATATTAAATGATCACCTGCTATACTCTGAGCCCTAGGATTTATTTTCCTATTTACAGTAGGGGGGCTAACAGGCATTGTCCTGTCAAACTCATCACTAGATATTGTTCTCCACGACACCTACTATGTAGTAGCTCACTTCCACTATGTTTTATCTATGGGGGCAGTATTTGCAATTATAGCAGGATTCGTCCACTGATTCCCCCTATTCACAGGATTTACCCTAAATGATATATGAGCTAAAACACACTTTGCCATTATATTTGTAGGCGTAAACCTAACATTCTTCCCCCAACATTTCTTAGGCCTATCTGGTATGCCTCGACGATACTCCGACTACCCAGATGCATACACAACATGAAATACCGTCTCCTCTATGGGGTCATTCATTTCTCTAATCGCCGTCCTGCTTATAATTTTTATAATCTGAGAAGCCTTCGCTTCAAAACGTGAGGTCTTGTACGTAGAACACACTTCAACTAACCTAGAATGACTTCACGGCTGTCCTCCCCCATACCACACATTCGAAGAGCCTACTTTCGTCAAAGTTAAATAAGAAAGGAAGGACTCGAACCCCCTAAAATTGGTTTCAAGCCAACATCATAACCTCTATGTCTTTCTTTATAAGGTATTAGTAAAAATATTACATAACTTTGTCAAGGTTAAATTATGGGGTAAGCCCATATATCTTAAATGGCATACCCTATGCAATTGGGCCTACAAGATGCAACTTCTCCAATTATAGAAGAGCTAATAAATTTTCACGATCACACTCTAATAATCGTGTTTTTAATCAGCTCGCTAGTTCTCTATATTATCACACTCATGCTCACTACCAAACTAACACATACTAGCACAATAGATGCCCAAGAAGTAGAGACCATTTGAACAATTCTCCCAGCAGTCATCCTAGTAATAATTGCCCTTCCATCACTACGAATTCTGTATATAATAGACGAAATTAATAACCCCATATTGACAGTTAAAACCATAGGACATCAATGATACTGAAGTTATGAGTACACAGACTATGAAGACCTTTGCTTTGACTCTTATATAGTTCCATCCAATGAACTAAAACCAGGGGATCTTCGACTACTAGAGGTAGATAATCGAGTTGTTTTGCCAATAGAAATTCCAATCCGTATACTAATTTCATCAGAAGACGTACTACACTCCTGAGCAGTACCATCCCTTGGGTTAAAGACAGACGCCATCCCAGGGCGCTTAAATCAGGCTACCATCTCATCCAATCGACCTGGTTTATTTTATGGGCAATGCTCAGAAATCTGTGGATCTAATCACAG